>JAPMOQ010039871.1:0-18988 GCA_026543055.1 Argiope trifasciata
TTAATATACCTCTTTATAAATCTAGATATATTCATTTACTAACTAACGACTTTAATATCCTGGGCTACTTTTTTTAAGCAGAAACATTCATTAAAATGAGTTTGATTGTAACAAATTTTAATTGCTTTAAAAAAGTGAACTAAAAACAAAATGCATGAGGTTATGAGTGATGGGGCAAAAAGTTAACCACAAAACTTATGCATTGCTTTAAGTTTTGATTAATGAAACGGGAAAGTATCGAGATTTTCTCCTCCCATTCTCCGGAATGTTTGCAAGTGGACACAAGTTTTAGAAGCTTTCATTTAGTAACCTTATAATAATAAATAAGTTTCCACTAGCAATCCAATATAATAAATATCATATTAAATCAATATAGAGTACTCCACATAAGTGAATCATCATGAAATTTAAAAATTAAATACAGCCGAATGAAGTCTTAAACCGTTAAAGCGTATTCTCCTTAATTAGTCCCTTCTCCTTCAGTCAGAACAAAAAAACCCAGCAATCGATAGGGGAATCCGGAAATTTTCAGGATCAGATCCGAAATAAATCATTTTCTTGGCGGATGGGAGGGGAGGCATTTCCGACAAGGCGGATGAAAAATGACGTTGCTTCCGGTGGCCCGCTCAAAACGGAAGCATAGCATTGCAAGAACGGATACAAAGACCCATGAATCCCGGGCAAGGAGATTTAGATGGGGGTGGGGGAGTAATCCCGGAGGCTTTTTACTCACCATCCGAACGCCCACGATTCTTGGGCCCGACTCAGAAGAATCTCACTAAAAAAAGAAACAGACAAGGCCCTATTAGAAAAGTTTCAGATTGTTAGGATTTTGATAACACCTTTTACTTATAAAGGAATTTTTTTTAAATAAAAATAAATAAATATTTTGAGTGCAATTAAAATAATACTATATTTTTCGACAGTACGTTTCAAGAGTTTGACATTTGAGAATTAAGATTCGCATTCCTTCCCCTTTCTGACGATCTTAATTTTATTTGAAAATTAAACTAAGAGAAACAAACGGTTTTTAAAACTAAAAATTACTGATAATTAAAATTTTAAACAGTTATTGGTGATATTCTGTTCGTTCAAAAATCGAAATCGTTTCCTTAATAATTTGAATACAGAATATAAAAAAAATGTTGTGTCTAAGATTTCGGGACTTCTTAAACTTTTTTATGTAATTCCATTCGAGGTTATGACCTTCGATTAAGATTAAGGGATATTAAACAGATACTATTCAGGACTCCATTTTTTTTGGTGGGGAGGGGGAATTTTAGATTTTAGATCTCTTAAAAAGGGCGTGACTCTGAAATTTAGGAAAAGAACATGATTGAGAAACATTAGATTGAGAAACATTAGATTAAATTTGAATTTCTGGTCAGCTAATATACTGTAAAGGTACAACTAGTTGATAAAAATACTTTATTTCCTTAAAAGGGAGAAAAAGCTTTTCAAAAATACAAATTCTATGAATTATAAAATATTAGCAGAATATTAGTTCTTTATCAAAAATTATTGGTGAGATTCTTATAAATTTCATTTTTTCATTAGAATATTTATAAGAACTTTGTTTCTATAATATTGAGCGCAAAGGAAGATGCCTATTAGTCTGAAGTTATATAATTAAAAGCAAAGGCATCTTCACAAAAGTAATGCAGTTTTTAAGAAAAGCACGCTTAAAATTAGCAACAATTAATTTTTTAACAGAAGGGCCGAAATAAAACCGTAAAGTATGAAAATCCGCCACAATGAAATCTGTAGTCCCATAGAAAAGTGACATGTCTGTACATCTCATAATTCATTAATGACATAAAATTAAAGGTATTTCACACACACACAGAGAGAGAGAGAGATCACTTTGTAATTGAATTGTTTTACATTTAAATGCTTATTTCTCAAACTTTATTTATTTTTTGAAAAATCTCATTGGTCGAAAAATAGCATATTTCTAAATATTTGTAATATGCCGTCTTTCTTTTGAAATTCTAATTTTACCATATTATCATCAATTTATACGATGTTATGAAGATTTATTGGAAAGTTCCATAACTTTTGACACTCAATAAATTAACGAGTTAAATTTGAAAAATAAACACCAAAGTAAATTAGGTATGCTTAAAATAATGCTTTTAAAACAAACACCTATATGAATCTTCACAACAGTCATCAGGATACGGAGTGATGTCTAAGACTGATTTACGCACGGGGGTCGGGACATTAATACTAATGCATCTTTAAGTGCTGCGTGGGTTAAATATCCATTCTCTTTTGCGTGAACTTCCTGTGCGTGCGAAAGTTTTTGCTAATTTTTTTATTTTTTTTTCATTGGATGTTATTCACGCAGTCGAAACTCCTCCCGTTCGCAGTTCAAGAACACACACGAAACCATTTTCATTATCATAATTGATTTTTTTTCTCCTTTCGTTACGTCTTAGAAGACTGTTACATGCGTGACATGACGCATTTGTATTGTGTTTGTGAGTATAACGGTTCTTTTCATGAATAAGCTATGATATGAGTACTTGGGTGGATTGGATTGTGCATGTGTTAAGAGCGTTTATCCAGTTGAGTCTTTTTTTTCTTGGGGAATATGGATTTCTAAATACCGTGCAAAGAAGGAGGCATAGGATGTTGGTGTGAATGTGTAGCGATACATCATCTTTGTCATGTGGAAATTGAATTCGAAGCATAAATTAAGAATGCGGCATGCTTCAACGAATTAAACAGTTTGGGTTCTATATTCTATTTATGGTTGAGTGTAAGGGGAAAAAACCTAAAAGCCATCTTGTATATTATTTCATTATTATAATTGTGTTTTATTAAACACATCATGATCGAAACTTATGATGTGTTAAGATGTTTTATTAAACACATGGTGATTGAAAGTTACTGAAGAAACTAATAGGATGCGATCTTTAGTGATTGAACGCTGGAATGCCGTCTATAAGCAAAAGAATATGTATTTTAGATTCATTTCTCCTTCTACTAAAACCCAGAATTCGACACAGAATCACAAATGTAGTACCATCTTAGTAGTAAACTTTATATATATGCATAAATCAGAGGGCTTTTTTGGATTATCATATTTTGCCTGCATAAGAAAGTACTGGCCAACAGAACGGTCATACCTTTGACATATATGCCTCCAAATTCGATGCACATCTAAAGTTTAAGATCTTAAATTTGTGTACAAAGTTTTGTCTATCTAGTTCTCTAATTTTTGTAGTTATCATGTTAACTCATATGCAAATAGTCAGCAGACAGAACTCCTCTGAATAAAATTAGTTTAAAATTTCACACACAAAAAAAAGTATCACCACATACATTTTTTTTATGCTTAAAGGGTTTTTGAGTCATCGTATTTACAGGTAGAGAGACATAAACGCAAAAATGCGTTTGCTGTCTAATAAACTGTCTCTACAAATGGCAAAGGAGCAAAAATATTTTCAATATTGTTTTCACTCAGCAAATTATATCACATTACAATACCATACACTGTAATGTATGAGAACAGAAACTAAAAATAAATGCTAAACAATCCTAGAAATCATAAAAACAAGAAAGTACTATTAAAAAAACAAGTTAGCAATAAAAACTGTTTTTTTTATATATAATTTAAATAAGCAGTAGGAAGAAAAAAAACTCTTCCCGATTTTTTTCTAAATTAAAGCAGAAGTCCTCTAATTTGTAATTTATATCTAGGGTTCTTTTTTTTCAAGGAGAATTCAGTCCTGAATTGATTAAGATACTAATAAACACTTTTCGAACTTTAATTGACGAAGATCTACATTATTTCAAGCATATAATAAACCATAAATTTGTTGGAAAAGATATCAATAAGAATATTTTTCAAGTTCTGCAATCAGATTACAAAACAGCTATAAATAAATTGAAAAAAATTCAAAAATAATTTAAACGGCAACCTAGAAGTTATAGTTTTTAGGACAATTAAAAAAAAGTTAAATACTTTTCCTGCAAAAATTCCTCGTCTATCTAAATTATATTTTATATCCAGGCATTTCGAAAGAAAATTTCTCTTTGAATGAGATGCTAATAATCGATTATTGAATCTTAATCGGCGGAGACCCCCTAGACGCCATTTTGTGCTTGACACGCAACGATCGCGTCTTTAAAGCGCGTCTTCTCCCCCGTGTAAAACCCACCCATCCTTAAAACGCAACGTGTCTATCGAACCATTCCCTTTCCCAATCCGCATCCCCGGATCTGCAGAGCCAATCCACCTGCAGGATCGTCACCTCTCATCCACCCCCGATCGCAGCCACCTGATTGGTCGAAAGCCCAGGGACACACATTCCCGTATCGTGTTGTTTTCAAAGAGCCTGCTGCAGTATTTTAGTCCCTTAATTACGATACAATGGATTCCACTCTTTCTCGTCTCTCTCAGGGTGGAGGGGATCTGCAGACGACCGATCCCCCAAGGAATGCATAGTGGCATAAATTACGCGTCGCTTGGCGACGTTTTATTATCTTTGTCCAATTTATAGCCTGGCGAGAAATGTGACGCCAATATTGCCACTGTAGGCTTTTATTTTGTGTCCGGTGGATGGAATATGCAAATCGAGGGGTGGCCGAAGAGAGTATTCGGGTGATTATCGTCTGCACAGTTAGTGGGTTATTAGAGGGGAATAAATGAGCAATTACGCCTCAAGATGGCTATTTCTAGAACAACCCCGCATTAAAAGCGCCACTTAAGGGTTCTATCGCATTCTGAAGGCACAAGAAATGAAAAGGAAGAGCAAAAATGAGAGCGCCTTCAGGAAACTAATTTAAAAATCGCCATTCTCTCCATCAATGAGAAATTAATAGAATTTAAAAGAAGGTCATTAGCGTAATTTCCCTTATTTCCTTAAATGTTTGTGTGTGGAAAATGGGGATGAGATTATAACGAAGAATTGTTGGGAGATTTTGATGAGTTTTTAAGTGTGCGTTAGAATTTTTTTAATGAGTATACAGCAAATGTGCTAAGAAATCAGTAAATAATATCGAAACGTTAAATTAATAATATCAATTCAAGTTCAAATAATGAATTATCAGAGTGAGAGAGAAAAAAAACTTTTATGCTCTCTCTATCGCATATTGTATACTGAAGAATTTTTCCCCCTCTGATAATGAAATTAACCAATGCCTTAGTTTTTAGAGTTAATACGGAAGAGTTTCTAGTTCGTTCATTTAGAAGTTAAGGCAAAAGAAAATATTAAAAATCAAGTATAAAAACGAAAATCATGGAGAAAAAAACAATTGAATAACATAGGGAGAAATTGCACTTATTTTCTATTTTATTGAAGAACAATGTGTATCTGTACTTTAAGAAGTAATTCACAGTGTTGTTAAACATCTATTTAAAAACCCAATAAAAGGTGTTTCTCCATTTAAAAAAAAATTTTCTCATTTTTTTTGTCATGCCTGTTAATAAAATCCAAGAATTTACCCGATATATATCGATCAACTTCTTTTTTGTTCAAAGTATCAAATCCTTATAAAACATGAAATTAATCCAAATATTAATAGATGTTCATTTCTAAACAACATCGAATATATATTTATTGAAAATTTATAAATGTTTTACTTGTTTTTGAAAAAGAGAAGGAGCAATATTGTAACAGTATTCCGCCACAAAGATTCTTTATAATTACAGAATATTAAATTATTTAAATTTGGGGGAGAATTCGATAACAATTCTAAAACATCAAAAGGTAGAACAATTTGCCGTAAAAATAATAACCATTTAAAATGCATTTCCAAGAAACATTGAATGGTGTTTATCTATCTTTTATCTATAATAATATATTATACTAACACGAATCTATTGTTTTAGTAAAACTTCCAACAAAAGAGGTTTTATAACAGTTTCACTTAATCATCAGATCGGATTTTAGTTGTCTAAAATTCCCTCTTTTTGAAAGTACCTTTCTTTTTAATTGTAGAATGTTAAACGATTTAAATTTCAAGAGAATTTGATGACAAATCTAGAACATCATAATTTGTGAAACAGAATTAACAATCACTCTCAACACGTTCCCAGAAACATTAAACAAAAATAGTACACACTTTGCTTGAACATCGTCAACCCACATTTCCTTTAAAGCACGAATAAATTGTTTTAATAAAACTTCCAACAAAAGGGTTTGACAACAGTTTCACTAAACCTCCCAAAAGGAAGGAATAAAAGCTCACCATCAAATCGGATTTCAGTTGCCACAAGTTTCTTCTTTTTGGCAGGGGCATTTCTTCCTTGTGCATTTTTTGCTTGTGAAAGAAGGCGGGGGGGTGCAGTGGCAGGCGCCCTTGCATAGAGTAATTGGCAGAGAAAAAGCGGGCCCGAAGAAAGATTTGGGTAGGCGGTTCGGAAGGGCAGCAAATCGCATTCAGCTATTAGGACAAACCAATCTCCCAGCAGCCCTTGCTCGCCCATTAGATGCACAAACGAACGGTAATCATGTTCGGGATTCGTTCGAGCTCGTTATTTCGCCATCACCCGGCCTTAAGGGGACGGTCTCCCTAGTGCGTGCTACCCTTTTTACTTAAGAAACGATCAGCACTTCTGTAGGGATGTTTCATTCTATTTTGAATAAATTAATTTGAAAGGCCACCACTGTGCAAACATGGAGCCAGCAAGATATATTTAAAGCCTTATTAATTACAATAAGAGAAAAATTCCTCTCTATGTTTCAACTGTAAGTAGTGCCTCAAATAAATTACATCAGAAAGCCATCTAAAAATCTCAATGTTGAAGTATTTAAATAGAATATTTTGAGGCATTTCGATATAATTTTGCAAATGAATCCTTTATAAAAAAGTGCATTTTTATCATATTAATTGATGACATTTTTCACCTATATTGCGCATTTTAGGAGGAAAGGGGGGGTCATTTATATTTGGTATCATAAATGAAATAAAAATTAAAAAAAAAAAACTTCGTTCAATTTTATTAATAATTGCTTAGCCAAAAAGATTTAATCTTTACGAAGACTACTTTAATCAGATTGTATTGAGGACTGTACAATGAAAATATATCTGCTATAAATTACTTCCTATAATTAATTTGAAAGTTGTTATGTGTTTAAATATACTACTACAGGACAGTTTCGAAAGATAGTTTTATATTAACACAATCATTCGTTCAGAATTTAAAATATAATGTATGAATGCTAGTGATTTCTCGAAAAATTGAAGCATATTTATTAGTTAACAATTGAAAAAAGAAATTGATGTAGCTAATCTTTTTCTTTCTCATTATCAATTAAAGATTTATCACAAAGAAAACAAATAATTAAAAATCAAAAATTGCTATTTTCTGCTCGTTGTTATAGCAACTAAGAATTACTAAACAAATTTATTACATCATCAGTACACTACCAACATTTTTCTTAACAGAAAGAATTATCTTTTCATTTAGAAAGAATACCTTAAAAATAGGAACTTGCTTGCCAACAGCAAGATTCGAGATATATTGAAAAGCGAAATTATTTCTTAAATATTTTGAAGATAATTGTCAAATTTATAATTATTATAATCAAATTCTTGTCAAATTTATAATTATCAAAAAAGAACAACTGTAGTTGTTTTAGAAGTATTTTGGAAGTAATAAATTAAACGCATGAATAGTTTCTGATAACAGATTTTGGATTTTCAATTAACTGACTACTGTAGTAAAATGTTATTATAAAATAAATAAAAAATAGTATCATATAATTATGCTTAGTTATCGTTATTTTACAATTAAGTTGCCTATTTTTTCGCAGTTGCAAGTTTATATGTAATAAAACCTTTAATATAATTTTATGGTAAAAAGTTATATTAAGAACATTTTCAAATTTTTATTTAAAAAAAGATGTTAATATTAAATATTATTTCGTTTTTATTTATGCCATGGTAGTAAACAATATATATATTATTTTATTTAGCTATATTATGAAGAAAAATATCCATCTATAAAAGGAACAATTAAACCAGATTTGAACCAGACATGATCGAATTTCTCTAAGTGATCTTGTAATCATCGTGAAGTCTTTCTTGGCTAAGTGAGGTAAGAATCAAATTAAAAATTCATAATCATCAAGCATACGATAAATGTTCTTCAAGGCATCTATCAGGAAAATTCATTTAAAAAGTTAGATGTTTTAAAAAAACACTTTGACGGTTTTATATCTTGAAAAATGAATTATTTTAAAAATACGAAAAAAAAAAAAAAAAAAATTCTCGCACTAATGAGAATAAAATTAATTAAATACAATGAAAATAAAAATTAAATTTTTAAATGTTAAAAACCTCCTTTGCTTTATTTCTTTCCTACTCTCGTTAATTTAAGAAATTATTTATTACTACCAACAAAATGGATAAATTAGAATTTGGCACAAAAGTGTCAAACGCCAAGACAATAAACGAAATTTGACAAAAATCTTGATAAAAAAATACACATTTTATATGAGAATTATTTTTATGAAATTCAAATTTTAAATAATGCATTGAATCCTTCAATCATTTGAAAAACCAAACAGATAAAATTTCGAACCATCAAGTTTCCTTACTCCCCCTTTTTTTGGAGGTTTATTTTAATTTCATATTTTATAATTAGAAACTAAATCAGTTTTTCCATTTTAATAATTTTATTCTTCCAGGCTTAAATTTAAAAAAAATGAATGAAAATGAAAACACAGAGAAATGAGTTTAAATGAAAGATTAAAAACTCAAAATGTCATCTAATAAGCTTTTTTTCTGTAAATAGTAAAAAAAGTAAATGGTTTTACATAAAAAGTGATAGTTATTTGGGCTTTCCCCATGTAAATTTTAAAAAAATATTAAACTTTTTCTCTTTTTTTTTTCATTGAATTTTTGCATCAATTTTAATAGGCAAGTAAGTTCTCGGCTAAAAAAAATTTTTAATAAATCTATTTTCTAACTAAAACATTTTTAGTTTTTTTATTAATATTTTCCTCCAATCAAATGATGGATTTATTATTTAATGTAATATTTTCACATAATATTTAACAATTCATAATTTTGATAAGACATCCATTATTCAATATCACTTCAATTTATAAGTTTTTTCTTTTTATCAATAACAATCGAAGTTAATCGATATAAAAATAATCAGTATTAGCAAAACGATGAAATTTTAGACGTCAATAAATTATTTACTTATACTTGGGCAATATCAAATGATAAACCAATTTCTTAGAATAGCATTTCACTATACGCTTAACAGTTCATAATTTTGGAAATGCATACATTATTCTTTGTTGTTTTCTTAGATGTTTTTCTTCCTTCTTGTAAACAATGATATTAAGAGAAATCAATATAAAAATTATCAATATTAACAAAATAATGTAATATTAGTTTTTCAATAAAATATTCACAATTATATAGGCACTTCGGATCATTTGCAAAACATTTGGATTTCCAGTATCCATCTTCATTAGTAAACATTTAACATCGTTTGATAAAGAATAGAAAATCTTCATCGTTGAGTATAAGTAGGCAACCCCCTTTATGCATATGAAGGCCGAGATAACAGAGAAGAGGAAGGATTCTTTATTCCACGACGGGAATCCATCCCCCCCCCCCCAGACAGAATGCGGTCGTAGAATAAGGGGGTGGATGCATAGAATAAAAAACGAAGTCAGTACCGAGAATATTTTGGCTTCGGTCGTTATTCATTTGTTTGTAATCACAAGGAAGAGGGACTTAATGATGGTGGATGCTCGAGAGCGAAGATGGAGAGCAGGCGGAAAGATTAAAGGGGGTCTACAGGAGTGGGGGAAGGGAACTTCGGGATATGAATTCGTTTTCTGAGTTTTCAAATCTAAAACTGGCTTCCAACTTTGTTGAGAATGGTATCTCAAGGTTGGTGGCTGCTGCTGAATTTTGAAAGGAAGGGAGAAGATGAAAAGCAGCGAATTTTTGAGCATTCGTATTTCATTCCATTCCAGGGAGGCTTAGCAATAAATTAGGAGAATTTGGCATCTCCTTGGCCTCCTAGTTTCTGCTCAAGAGGAATTTAAAGTATTTCACTCGAAGAAAATTGTTTATTTTAGAACTGCTTTATGGACTACCAAAATAAGATGTCGTATCAAGCGAATACTTAAGGTGTTAGTATATACAGGAAATTTTCAGTACCCTAAACATCATCAAATGACTCTACAAAACACGCTACTCAAAGGAGATAATAGTATTGAAAATATAAATACATATATAGAATTAAATGAGTATAGAGCACAACTGCATCGCAATACCAAGAGGAAAATTTCTAAAAAATAGATAATATTAAAGAAGTAAGTATATGGGACTTTCTTGAAGCTAAGTTGATAAAATAGCAATAAAATTATCGTTTTTTTTTATTCATTTCAAATTTAGCGTGTAAATTAAAGTTGTTTAAAATCAATATGGCCAATTTCAATTTTTGTCATTTCAAAACAGAGTATATTATATTACTAATATACTATTAGTATATTATTGAGTAGAGTATATTACTAGAACCAATCTTTTACGGGCACATTTTTTTAGATAAAATTACGATTGATAATTGTCATTAGAATTGTTAAATACTTACATATTTCTACTATTTTATTCTATTTGAATTAAATTAATTTTAATAGGGTTGATTTTATCTAATTGTAGCCTTCACCGGGAGAGAGCACTTCAGAAATGAAGATGGGAAGCTACCACTATGGCGGTTGGTACTTACTACCCGAAAGGGTGAAGAAATTCTGGGGAAACGATGGGACATGTTTCTCAAAAGAAAGGCCGTTGATAGTCTTAACTGGACCTTAGTTCAAGCCTGTGTTATCGTAGTGGTCTGATCATTCAAACTTAATCCGTATTCTTTAGTTAGACGGAGTGGTGTAATCAAACTGTGGTTGACCCTTCCTGACAGTAAGTTTTTTCGAAATCAATATTGTTAATAAAACTCTATTATTGTAGGCAGCACGGATTTGTTAATCTGGGATTGATCATTCCCGATTTTAGATTTTTTTTTTCGAAATTCATTTCATTAATGAAACTGCTTCAATGCAGGAAAGTGCAGATAAGCTAAAAAGTATAAACAAAATTCAACACACCCATTGCACTTAAAGATGACAACAAAACAATCCAAGTATTTACACAAGAAATGAACAAGTTAAATTTTATTAATGCAAACAATGATTTCCAAGCGACAACTCACCAATCTGCCTCAACCCCAAATTTTGGGAAAAAATTATGAAGAAATTCGGAACACTTACCTAAAATATATTTAAAAAAAAAGGCAATGAGTTTTATGAAAAATAAACTACAATATAAAAACATTAAATAAACTGCAATATAAAAGCATTAAATAAACCGCAATATAAAAATATTACATAAACTGCAATATAAAAACATTAAATAAACTGCAATATAAAAATATTACATAAACTGCAATATAAAAACATTATATAAACTACAATATAAAAACATTACTGCTGAATAAAAAAAAATCCATTCATATAAATTTATTTCTTTATTTTTATATCCCATTATCGTATAAATCCACAACTGAACCATCAATTTCCACAGATAATAAAAGCTCCCATTTATAAAAGAAATAATATACAACAAATCAAATCTGAAACAACACTTTTCCATTTCCAAGAATCCCGTCTACATTTGCACATTTAAAAGTCTTGTCGCACATTTTTTTCTATTCTTTCTAAGATTCATCAATGTGCATGACGTCAGACTGCAGTATCGTCTCACTCTTCCATCCCATTTTCGTGGCTGCAACTTTCACACCTCATTTGGTTCGGTGGGGTGTGTTGCTTGGTAACCGGCCATCACCCTCTCCTGATCCCTGTCCGCCCGCACGCATCCTCAGCATCCCATGACTTCGCCGGATCATCTCGCAGCAGAGAATCTTCCTGCTATGCCCCCCCCCTCCCTCACAAACAGTGCTACAGTCTAATGTTTTATTAATGCGTGTTAAATTATTTATTATGTTTACGAGAGGTTATGGAGAAAGGTTGCGTTCCATGGATGAGCAAAGGTTGGCTGAGATTTTTCGCTGAAGAACATGAGTAGCGAGAGGAGTTGGAAAAGTGTTTTCAGTGTTTTGGGTTCTTTTAAAAACGCATAAAAGTATGTGTTTGGCGCTGATAAAGGAAGGCGATGAATAAATGGCAATATCAAGGCAATGGGAAAGAAAATAAACAATAATTCTATAAATGAGGAGTTTCTCTGTTATTAAATTAATTTAAAAATTACATAAAATGGCGACTTAGTCATTTAAAACTCATAATCACTAGATTTTATATTAAAAAAAATTCTGAAATTAAAAATAATTTAGAGACGGAAAAAAACTATCAGAAATTCATGACAAATTTTTGATATTGTTGTTGCTGCAACTGTCTAGTAGATAAATGTTAACTGTCTCAATATAAGAGTTATAATGCTATCATTAGATATGACTTATAAATTACAGTTTTTATTTTCCAATTGCAATGTAGGACTATTCAGTTAATGTCGAATTTTTCATGTTTTAATTATTAGTTTCATTATATCACTTGATTAATGCTAGATAATTAAATTAAAATTTAATGAATTATCTGAAGAGTTATTAAACAAATATCCACTATCCTTTTTTTAAATTGTTTTAATACAGAAAAGATAATATTTGAAAATGACTAAAATAGTTGATTTATGAAAAATAGAATTGCTCAAATCACATCAAGCATTTAACGGGTGTAATTACAGAAAATTTTTCACTAAATAACCAACTACTTTTGATCAATACAAGAATTTGCTTTACTAAATAGTTTTTGGAAAAGTTTCTTTGGCCTGATCACAAAACTTGTATTATTACGAACATAAAAAATATTACGGGAACTAAAAGCGCCGAATTTAAGTATAAGTTACACAACTTTTAATATACCCACTTTTTAAATTGTTCATGTGTACAAGTGTTATCTATGTTAAAAGGATATAAATAGTGGGAGGAGAGGTCTAATATCTCAAATAGCTTACAATTTAATCAAATTTAAATCGAAGCAGGAGCTTTATTAAACTAAGCATGAAAGAATTATAAGGGTTGCCCGAATGAAATGTGAATACTTGTGGCTGCGTCAGAATAACAGCAGTTATGGCAGCGTCACCAAGCAGGGATGTGCGTTAGGAGATGTGCACTACATATGGCATTCAGCAGTTAAAGATCCTGGTAGAGGAAATTGATCGAAAGTATCCACGCTATATGTGGATCGTTCAGATTGGAACAACGCACGACAATACGGTTTCTGATTCTTCAATTGTCATGGACCACTCTTTGTTGATTTCCTGTTCTAAAGGAACACTACCAGTTCATACAGTGTTCTGAAACTACGGAGAACAATCAAAAGCAAACGGCCTGGCCTCCTCACACAACAAGTGACTCTTTTTGACAATGTCCGTCTACATTTATGTAAAACCCGGACGACCTTAAAAAAACTCCTTTGCTAAGTTTAAGAACATCCGTCGTTCAGTCCGGATTTGTCATCTTATTATTTCCACTTTTTCGTGTCACTTAAGAGAATATTAAAGGGGACATGTTTCCAATTGGACAACGAAGTGAAGAAATCTGTGTGTAACTTCCTGAAGAATCAACTATCGTCTTTCTACAGCAAAGACCTACAACCTAAGAGATGGAATCGGTATTGCTATGCCCATGGCAATTTCTTTTGATTTCCAACTAAAGTATTTTTTCCATTCAGCTTTTCAATAGGACAACCTTTATTGATAATATAAAGCCGTAGTTTATTTTCTGAACAATTTCAAGAATTTCTTCTATTTCTTATTTAGCAAATTTAAGTTGTCTAAGTCAGAAACAATAGGAATAGCTTCAAGGGTTTCTTTGGCGCAGATTCAATGTGAAACCGAGGCGAAGAGAATCTTTCAAGAGAGAGAGAGAGATTCTTCCTTTTTCGTGAGCAACCCTAAACTGCAGCGGAAGAGTTTATGAGCCAAGAAAATGAGACACAGTGTAACGGGAAAATTCCTCTCTCCCGACAAAATCTTCCTTAAGATTTTTCACCCGGCACCATACACATTCCAGGGTAAAAGCCCCGGCTTTAACAATGTTCACTGGAACACACACAAGTTGCGATGGGGGGGGGCAGTGCAGCGAAGAACTATGAGAGGAAATAAACGTGCTCTGTTTAAATGCATAAAATCTGGGAAAAAGCTGGTGGGGGGAAAGGACGAAATCAAATAGGTAGTCGTGAAACGGAGGGTTACCGCTTAGAGGATCGTAAAATTGTGAAAATGCTTTCTCTAAAGCTTCATTTTGTTTAAGTGCGGATGCGAAAAGCAAAACTGTTGTGTGTCGTGCGGTGGGAGTTGCAAGAACGGTAATAATACGTTGGTATTGGGACCAGAGGGAATTTTTGGATTGTTTTTTCGCTTCTTCTCCTCTTCAATTTTCGTCCGTTCGTTTCTCGAGAATGGATTATAAACTTTTCCGATTCTTTCAAGAATCAAAGTGTTGCCATTTAATTCGAATGTCCTTATTGCTTTTGATATGCGTTTCACATGGTGGAAGGCTGAATGAATGGGAAGAGAAGAAAGTATAATCAGTTTTATTTATTTGGTGCAATAAGTTATTCTCTAGTAGAATTTTTCTATTCATACAGGGTGGCCCAGAAGTCATTTTACATTTTGAAAATTAAATAACTTTTTTTTTCTATTAATATATTTCTTTTTCTCTTTTCAGAATTAAAAAATATAATCCCTGGAAATTTTTGGCATGGATAAGTTTACAACAGAACAACGAGTGAAGATAATTGAATTTTACTTTGAAAATGGACGGTCAATTGTTGCAACGCAAAGATCGTATATGCGCCATTTTAATGTTCGACATCCCCCTAGTAGGCCTGCAATAAGGAACTTAGTGACGCTTTTTCAACAGCATGGCTCTGTAAGTTTTGAAAATTTTGAAAATTAAATAACTTTTTCTTAAATGACTGTATTGACTCTGTTGCAACAATTGACCGTCCATTTTCAAAGTAAAATTCAATTATCTTCACTCGTTGTTCTGTTGTAAACTTATCCATACCAAAAATTTCCAGGGATTATATTTTTTAATTCTGAAAAGAGAAAAAGAAATATATTAATAGAAAAAAAGTTATTTAATTTTCAAAATGTAAAGTGACTTCTGGGCCACCCTGTACAAGAATAAACGAAAGAGAGTTTTTAAATTGAAGTATATAGGTTTTATAAAGCAAAGGAATTAATCAGCATATCCGCTTGAATTGGCTGCGTATTTAAATCTTTGATACTATAGGAATTAAAAAGAAGTTGTTTTGAAATTAAATATTTTTCTTGGTGGCATAGAACATAATGTATTTTAAAATGTTTTTTACTTTGGAATATAGAGCTAGAATTCTTCTTTTATAGCCAAAAGAAGAATAATTTAAGCTTGTAAGGGAGTAAAAACCTTAGGTGGAGGTATATATTGTAATTCTCGTTACTTGGTGAGGTTTTACTTATCTAAGTTTGGCATTTGCATTTAACGATGGCAAAATATTATCAAATCTCGTTTTTACGCTATAAAAATATACTAGGCAATGAAATAGTTACAGTTCCTGAAATGGCTAATCTTGTCTAATCAGGTCAATAATGCGCTATTTAAGAAATGATTCACAATTTACTATTTCAATTATTGTAATATTGATTTGTCGTATTACAGTTCTTTGAATGAAAGTAAAAACAGTTATAACATTTGAAATGTTTCAGGAAAAATATAGTTACTATTTAACAATAATTTTATAAATTTTTCTTTGATTATTTTTTTAATTGTCAGTCTTTCTTTTAAGTAAATATTTCGGAATAGAAAATGTCTACTCGCAATTGACTAAAGTTTACCACAGAGGAGATTCCCACATTTGATACCTTAGCATTAAGCATCAGAGCACAAAAGTATTACTTTGCAAAAGTTGTCCCAAAGGTGTGGTTGCCACTAAAGTTACGAAAAATATTATACATCTCATCAATATAGAGATAACTTATCATCAAGAAAAGAATTAAAAGAAATTATTTATTATAATTCGATATATAATTTTCGAACATCAAATGACGCATTAGCATTAAAACACTTTTATCCAAAAGTGGAGTAGTTATTAATGATAAATTATACATGAGTATTAGTCACACCAAAGCATTGCACCAATATTAATCCTCAGCTGAAAGCATTCATCAACCATAAAAGTATGATGAAATTATCTAATTTAAGGAAAATACAAGGAAACATTCCTACAAACCAGAACATTTGAAATAGTTACAAGTTTTGAAATTACTAGTTTTAGGTTTGATAACGTACCAGCTCAAATCCGTTTAGTTATATTTAAGTCTCCTTTTGAGTCATTGCGGTTATTTAAGAAAGGACATTGAAACTTTTAGCTGCAGTCAGACTGACTAGGACGGCATCTGAGCTAATACTATCTTCCTACATTTTTGCAATTTACCAATAGGAGGCAATTTTCTTGAAGAGTTTAACATCAGATAAATTTATTTAAACGATAGCTCATGGTTGGAAGCTAGTTTTGAACCCGAAATATTCCAACATTAAGAGCGAAATATTTCACCAAGCTATTGAGTTGTTCGGAAAGTCATTTCGTTTTTTTTTTTTTTGTCAAAATGAAAAGAAATTTTCGTTTAATGAATAAATTATTTATTAAATTATAAAATTGCCATTCTGGTCTAATACCTTTTGCCATATTTTTGGTAGTAACATGATTACACGCTCATAAAAGTTTTGGTCTTTGCTGTAAAAAGAACTGATCGAGGTGGTTTTTGGTCTCCTCATTTGAAGGAAAAATTTTGCAAATCAGTTCTGGTACTGATGTACTGTTACCACATCTTCTCCACACATATTGGCTAATTTATTTCTGGCTTGACAGCATTTTTACCTTTTATATAGCAAAAAAGAAAAAAATGACGAAAATGCTGTTTAATGCTCTCCATATTTAAAAGGGCACCATCCAAAAACTACTGCGAAGAATCAGCTGCACTTTTTCACACTCAAGCCTTGCTATATCAGCTCTTAAAACATAAAATGATTTTGCGGTTTAAGTATGAAATTGGGTGCGAAAAATACAATTAAATCCTCTGTCGGGAAAAAACGAAATTACTTTCCGAACAACCTAATATTATACTTCTCAAAAATTCACATAACAATGCATGATATTTAGTTTCTACAATTCAGTTCTCTACTTCAAACATTGCTTGGTTGGCATCGATGCAAATGTTTAAATTTGCCTATGGCTTGGAAATCAAGTATCTTTAAAAAAACCAAATCAAAGCTCTTCCCTCCAAAAAAAATTTCCCACAATTTTCATTGAAAAGCTCACCGGCAGTGAATTAAACTCGTATTTAATTTCGGGTATCATTGCGTTAATACTTAATCCCTTCCGGGCCGGATAGACATTCAGAAAGGAAGGGACCAATCGGAATCGGTGTCGTCCATAATCCGTCACGTGATCGCGACAAGTGCGCGCGGTTTTCTTGCTTAATCCGTCCGTCTATAGAGTGTAGGGGAGTGAGTGAGATTATGCATTAGGGACAGCTGTTTCTTAAGCCTAATTAAGCTTTCGAAACCGACGTGCTGCCGCAACGCAGCTCCATTCAGCCGTGGATTTCGCATTTCAGGGGGTGCAAGAAACGGGAGACGAGGTATTCTAAGGAGGGACCGTTCACTCCTTGCGAACCATTTCAATTCCCATTAGCGTAAGGTCGCTGTTGATATTAAATTGGTGATGTTTATTCACACGAGACAAAATTATATTTGGAGTCTTAATTGAATGTGAACTATAAAAATGTAACACATTTGTAAGGCCATTTGAAAATATTCAAAACTTAGAACTATTTTTTAAATACTTTACGTTTTTCGAATTAGAGACAGTTCGATTGAATTTATCAAATCGATTTTCAGAGAGAAGCTAATTATAGAGGATAAAATACAATTTTGAACAAAAATCAGGCGAGTTAGAGTATTTTTGATTACCCTGTGGTTGCGATCTAAAAAACGAGGAGTTAAGAACAATTTTGGGACACCAATAACTTCCTTCTTATTTAAGATTTTTTTGAACTTGTAAGCAAAAGAAAGGAATAGGTATGGAAAAAAAAAGAATCATATTGATTAAAACTATTATTGATTGTTTTTATTATTATTATTTTAGTACAATTTCATTTATCCTCTTTGTAAATATTAATTCATTAAAAAATTATTTCGGCATTGATTTTAAGATGGAATGTGTACCCTCAGAGTTTCTAATATCTTTAATAATAATAATAAACATGAAAAAAAGTATTTTTTCAGCTTTTAGCCCATAAACTAGAATAATATTTAAAATGATATCAACGTGGCAAATTTATGTATCGTTTGAATGGTGAATTTTCATGCGAATTCACAAGTATTAATTTTTTTTTTTTTTTTTTTTTTTTTGTAAAAATAAGATTCAAACAATGGTGAATTAAAGACAAATGAAGATCAGCAATCAGAATTAAGTTAAGGATCACTTACTCTATCCATTTTAAAATCCTAAAACATCTCAATAATCTGAAGTATGAATTAAAAAAATATAACGAAATCTAAAACTTTTAGTAAATAATAGTAGTTATTTATTAAGGTATTTATTAATTAAAATTCCTAATTTACAAAACCAGCAACCAGATAAATAATATTTTTCATTCTTCTTTTTTTCCCCCAGAGCAAATGAAAAGAAGAATTTTTGTTACCATAAAATGGAATCTTTCATGATTTAATAAGATAATGAGATCAATTATACAGCTTAATGAAATCTTGATTTCTAAAATCATTAGTGTTCTATATGATACAATTTTCAGAAATTCGGTCTTCTCTTCATGGTGGTCAATTGTTTTATTCCAATTACTTTCAGTTCAGTTAAATGTAGTTTAAAAAAGGGAAAAAATCGTTTGACAACTATTTGAATATTTGATGTCTGGGAAATATCCCTTACCAGAT
>JAPMOQ010039886.1:0-10146 GCA_026543055.1 Argiope trifasciata
TCTGAATGAATAATTAAAATTTATTTCCTAATGCCACAGCTGATTTTTATCGAGGATTCCAAGATTGATTATTTTGATTTGTGCAGTATGACTGAAGTATCTTATAGATCTGTGGACTTATTCTCAAGCTTACAGATTCAAGGAAAGTGAGTAAAGGAAAATATATGCGTAATAAATTCTTTGCAAGCGTCAAAAATTGTAAAACTGTCTCCAGGAAGTAACTGAGTTCTCATAAAATGCCCTTTATTTTGAATTATAAGTATCTTCAAACATGATCTAGTATGTCAAGAATTTTCTAGATAGTTAATTACAGCAACTATCTTCTAAAGATCTGAGTCAAGAAGCTCTGCTAAAGGAAAAATCTTACAGGCTTTCATAATCTTTCTAAAATTGAATTACATGCCAAATAAAACATGTGTTGCAACCCGCTTGTTCAGCGCCTTGGCGCTTCTCTGCGTCGCCTGGAATTCTGGCAACCCTGTATTTTGTTCGTATAAAATTATTATTGCAGATTCAATCATGATCTGATAGCGAGCAACCGGCGCTATATCCGGTATGAACCAGGTTATACTTGGTAAGAATTGTTAATATAGTTTAGTTAGTAAATAAATGTTTGTTATTGTTCGAAGGACTGTTCAATTATGTTCTGGATTTTACTGACTAACTGAATGAATATTGATGGAGAAGGTAAAAAGAAACCTTTCCAAAATTTCATAACATGAACTCCTGAACAATTTGCGTATTTCCAACTCGCTTATATCGCTTTTAATTATTAATTGCAAAAAAAAACTACTTTGATCTATTCTGTGAATGAAATGAAAATCAAATTTCGATGAAATAACAAGAGAAAAAAGAACATTGCTTAATTCCAACATATTTCAAATCCATACTTCTAGATATCACGCTGGAAGACCGAAGGAACCCGAGTTCGAATGAGCAATGATGAGTCTTGAGTCTGATCTCAAATTTTCTCTGATCTGAAATCTGAATAATAGTCGGGCTATTAAATTTCGAAATTTTTCAATACTCTGATTTGATTTAATTTGAAATTTTTCTGTGGACCTTTGACTACAACTAAGGATTAAAATGAAATTCTGATGTCGGAAAAACAGTAATCTCAATGCTTGACTAATTAATCGCCTTCAGTGTTTCATATTACATTTCCTTTTTCCAAACAACTTGCATCGTACGTTATTTTGGATATATGAAGGTTGGAACTCTGCAAAAAGCTTTGGATTGTATCATTGACTTGTTAACGGGCACAGATTCGATTTGCAAAATCTCATTGCCTAACATTTCTACCCATCCTTCAATTTTTGTGATTTAGAAAATAAAACAAATATGCTATGCCATAAATACTATTGGTATATAAAAGTAAAATACTGCAATTATGTGGTAATGAAAGTAATGCAAAATATTCGATAATCATGTACTTATACAGAATAAATGCTATCATGTTTAATATTTTTTCAGCTTTTCGATCAGAATCTGCTTTTAAATATCACATGCAAAGAAAATTTTTGTCTGGAATCTATATTTATACTTGACTGTACCAACAGTGAAACTAGAAAGCATATGAATTCACCATGTGCTGATTATTATGCTACAATAAAAGACAAATCATTCGTAACTGCTGATTTCTTAGATTCAGAGACTACTTTGAGATCCAGAGGAACCTCAAACAGATGGAGAATTTTCAGGATTTGATGACAATGTTTTCTCTGAAAAAGGAAGAAGCATTTGAAGTTCAAGAACTTGGTAAGTTGAAATATAATGCCAAAACAAAAATTTTACCTGAAAATGAAACTTTGTTATTAAGAAAATGTGCAATTGCAGTGCATTTCTTGCTCTCACTGTATTTTGCTTACATTTATTACTTGTAAAACCCCCGAAAATCCTATATGAAGCTTTGTGTAATTACTTACTGATTAAACAAAATTTATTAAACTAGCTGGTACCAGCCACGTTTCTGCTGCTGAAGAAATAATATTGGAAATATCGTTTGGAATTTGAAATGGTTATCTTGTTTAATTAGGAATATTTATTTTCTTGCAGGCAATGAATACATTCATTGAAACTGAAGGACATATAAAGGAAACACATAAATGGTATTCCTTCTATTTGTATTATGTTATTCTAGAAACAAATATTCACTTTTATGTATTGGATTTGTGTATTCATTTAGAATTGAAAAGTTTGGTGTTCCTTTCAGAATGCTAATGAAAGAAACTATTTATTGTATCTCGTGATTCGTTTAATATTCGTTCAGAATTCTCCAGTTAAATATTAAAAAAATGTGATTAAAATATTTTCCTTTAAAATTGATTAAGCATAGAAAATTCATTTATACCATAAAATTTTCTTAATATAGTTTAATATATATATTTTTTGAAAACTAAAATGGTGTAAAATTATTTGTACTATAATATTTTCGGAAGTTACTCCAAAAAACGCTAAAATTTTATTAAATGTTTAGTTAAAACTTCAAACCCATAGGAATGGTACCCTAAAACGTTCTCGCTCACTCTCTAATAAAACTATTAGTTCAGAGAAAGACTTACAATGCATTTATGTACAGTTGCTACGAAATATTAACGGTTAGCTTGAATTTAACATTTTAACTTAATCTGTTGGTTACCATAGTAAATGGATGCGGTAAATAGATCCAAAAATATCGGAATTGGATGAGGGGTACGGTAGCGCATAAGACAAACATTCATTCTTTTTATATTGATATCCGTCTTACTAGCAGTTTGCATTCCATAACTATTTGGACTGGAAACGGATTTCTTAAAATTGTGGTCATGGTTAGTGTAATTGAAACATTGAATTTGTTTTTTGATTTTCTGTGCTGTTCATGAAGGAAAATAACTTCTTTTGTCAATATTGGTTCTTTTTCTAACAAATGGATTCATATCTAATTTTTATAAATTTATATTTCCTTTACAGATCTTATTTGAAGTTTAGAATAAGATGGACATGTCTTCTACATTCCAGAGAAATGATTACTTGGAACAAGATGTTGGACTTCATAGCTCTTCCTTGTATGTAATACGTGGAGAAACATCAGCATTTTTTGCTTACATCTTGGGAACTTGTGGATTATGCCTGTTGAAAAATCTACTAAGATATTTTAATATTAATTATGAACCAGATACCGTGACAGAGTGAAATGAATTTAAATAGGCCTTCTATTAATTGGTCATTGATTTTTTTAAAATCTTATATTTTCCTGGTTGTTTCTAAACTTCTATTCAGAAATGTAATTAAAAGCCCGTAGCTGCAACCACTGCTTATGTTTATCACGCAAACTATGACAAAACTCCGACTTTCAATCTAGTTTTTTAAATAATGATCAGCCTCCAACCCGCAAAGGCTAATCTTGAGTGCTTCTCTGCTTTTTTCATATTCTGGCACTGTACTTTACAAAATATTCAATTTTTAAAGTGCTTCCATGAGTTAGAAAACTTAATTTAAATGTTGAACAGTAATTGTAAATTGAGCAGTTTCTTTAAAAATTTATTAGTGAAAGATTTGACTAAAGTAACAATAAGAATTCTGTTGGTGTCTAGTTCTAGAATTTTGAATAATCCAGAAAATTGAAGTAGAATATTGAAAATGTTTTGATATGGACTTTCAGAATTGTTAGAAAATGAATATTTATACTCTTAGTAGCATTAATTTAATATTCTTTTAAATTGTCCCATGAGACTGCGCTTAGCTTTTTATAAATTCAATTTTCAACAACTTATTTTGAATATTCAAACTGAAGAGCTCTGATATTGCCTCTAAAAAGTTTTAGCATTATAAATAGTATTTGAGTTTTTCTTTGGCCGTTCTTTTCAAACTATCAAAATAATTTATTCTCCAAATGGCATAGTTCTGGATTTTTATAAGAGCGTTTCTAATCAACCTAAATGTCAAAAGTACAAGAACTCGAATTATTTCCCGCTTCATTCTAATAATTAACAAATAATTGTTAGAATTTCATTAATATATCTAATAGATTTGATTCATAAATCTAAAAATGAAATGTGAAACGGGACCATAAAATATCTAATTTCTATAGCATCTCTTTGTGAAGAATGTGTACTTTATGCTATGAAACTATTTGCAATATTTGTATAATTATTAAATAAGCTTCATTTTTATCTGCCTATTTTACATACTGTTATGAATTTATTCTCAAGAATCTTTGCTTAAAAATCATTCAATCTTGAATCACTTTTATTTGCTGTTAATCGATTTTCAAATACCGAATATTTAGACTGAATTTTTAATATTAAATAAGGTTCTAAAAGACAATTTGTTGATAATATTTGATAGTTTTTGGCTGGGCTGATGGTGAAAATTACTGACACTTTCGCATAATATGTAGATGCATGCTAAGAAAATTGCATGGAGACATGTCTGTTTATAATTTTGTTTAAAATAAGTGGATATAAAGAAATGAATCATCAGTTTCAAAAATGGATTGAAATAAATTAAAATCTAATAATTTTCTAGCATTGTGTTATCGTATGGAAAGTTATATATTATATAATATCGGTGAAAAATGTATAATAGTTGTTTATAAATAAATGTTAGAAGGAATTTCATAATTTTTTTAATAAGGAATAAAATAGTTTCAATTCCACCATTAAATTCTTTGAATTTCGTTTCCTTTTTGAAATATAGTTGTTTCAGATAATTTGAGACACTTAGAGATTTACAAAATCTGACAAAAAAAAAATCCCTTGCCCGATGTTGTATCTTAATTAAATTGTAAGCCTTAGAGATACCATTTATTACTACCGCACATGCCTTTTGAACTTTGCTATATAAATTATTTATGCTGCTCTAGTGTTTAAATCGCAAACCATATCTAGTTTAATATATTTAAATTATTACCTGCAGTGTAATTTAGATTTAGAGCATTTAAATTTGTTTTTTTTTTAAATTATTTTCGTAACTAGGCAAAACATAACCTCGCATTGCTCGTCCATTTATTGCATCCTTTACAAATTCCTTATTGTAATCCCTATTACTGCTTAGTGAGCTAAAAATAATTATGAATAGATTATACTGTTTTAGTCATGAAATCTAAGCCATGTTTGTAATTATCTTCACAATGCTGAAAAACTTAATATTATGTTAAGTAATAAAAGAAATGCAAGAGCTATTTCATTTTGAGTGGTTTTTGCAGCGACGGATGACTGATGGCTGTGCTAGCCAGTCAATCAGAAATCCATCGAATTAAACAAAAAGCATTTGATCGCCATGTCTGATCAACATGGTGATTTATATGCTTTAAAAGAATCTTTAAAATTTCCTAAAACTAAAATTTAAAAAAAATCAACTACATATGGACAACTGTTTTTTATATGCAAAATATTGCAGAAATCTTCTCACCACCGAATAGTTAAAATGGATGCAATAATTGACAAAAGAGCAGTTTATTTTTCATTGTAGTTTTTCCCCTAATGCTGTTAAATTTAAAGCTTTATATACATTTTTATTAATACCTTTAATTAAATTTCTTTTGAAATAAGTTTCTTTATTAGGCTTTAATTTAATTCGTTACTTTATCATTATGCATCTTGATGGAGATTTTTCTCTTTGATAGATGACATCATGCGAAAAAAAAATTGAACTAAACGTATAAATCAAGTGATAAGTTTTGAAAATATCGAGTAGATAGCTAAAAACATGCAAAATTTCAGGAATTCTCTGGCATATAAGGAAATAATTCTATCGTCATAAATCTGAAACACGAGCAAAATAGCAATCTTAATACTTCTGAATGATTTGTTGGAAGTTTTCTTTAAAATTAAACTAAATTACGAAATTCGGAAGATTAATTGCTAAAAACTGTTAAAGCTTTTCTTCAAAATGCATGATAGTGTTAAAATAATTTATAAAAACTGCATTATCAAAGCTGTAACTTTCTGTCTTTGAACAGACTTTTGGTATTTCGCATACATTTTCTGTTTTTATCTTTATTATGTATTTAATGTATTATGTAATTATTTTATGTGCACAAAAGAATGTTTTTAATATGTATGCAATAAATGCTAATTTTATGCACATCTTGTTCATTATTTGCATGTAATGGGAATTTTAACTTTTGATGCTGTATTAACCTTTTTTGTTTGTGTTTGCATTTAATATTTTTGTAAATAAAATCTAGTTGGAAATTTTGTTTTATTCTATTTTTGCATATTAATTTTTAAAATTCAGTGAGCATCATTTCTTACTGATTTCTTAAATTTTCGTGGATTATAAATTGTAAAGCAATCGCTGAAAGATGCTAATTATTCACTCTTCATTGAACTTAAAACAGTAATTAAATGAATAAACACTGCCTCCGATAAAAATCTGGATTTTCTAGAGCATTTAAACCAACAGGAGTGATTTGCCAAAATGATGAATTTCTGTTTACACGCTTTTTTCCAACCAACGTAGATCTAAATTTGCATAACTAAATTTGCTGTCACAGTTGCAAGCCAATTTTGGCATTTTTAAATCATCAGGCATTTTAGTTATCGCACATTTACATGCTTCTGAAAATGCCGACAGACAGACCGTCAATCCTTTCTTGAATTTAAATCAAACTTTGATAAGTGTTTGAAATGTATATGTTACGGCAAAAGTAATAAATTCGGTGATTATATAAAATTACTTGTGACTATACATAATCAGCACTGAATTTGATAAATGTGATAAATTATTTCATATTTACCGGTTAGTTGATAAAATTCTCATTACGAGTTGGGGATTTTATAAACTAAAAGTTAAATTTAATAAATATGAAACAATTTATCACATTTACCAAATTCATTGGTGATTATGTATAGCCACCGGTAATTTTATATAATCACCGAATTTATTACTTTTACTGTAACATATATATAACTTTGTGGGGCTGATTATAGTGATTATCGTATATTAAAACATGTTTTCCTTAAATTTAACCGTTTTATTTAATTAAAAATATAGATATTCTGAAAGATCATTGAGAACTTTTGCTCCATTTATTCTAAAGAAAATATCAGATTTTATGTTCGGTTTTTGTTTCATACAGACTTTTTAATGCAGTTTCTGGTTACTTTTTATAGTAAGATACAGCAATTAAAGGTTTGGTAAGATAAGATAAATGTCCGCTTGTGCATGACAAACTCGTGCCAATTTACCGAAAACTCGTCAACAGAATAAAATAAGAAGGGATTGATGGGATGTCTAGCCCTGACTTATATTAAAAAATATGGTTTATAGTTTATAAATATTTTATATATTTAATTGTTTAAATATAGTTCTATAATTTGCACTTATTATAGTTTTTTTAAAATTACAACACCATATTATGATGAATCACCATGTTTTAGACCTCCTAGAATCTGAGATACATATTTTTAAAAAGATTTTGCTCCTTAGTGAACACGATTGTTCAAAATTTTTTTCACTTGATATATGAAATTTTGCACATGGTCTCTACTTAGTATTTCAGAGTTTTAAATTTCAAATGAAGTGTATTCAGAGGAAATCTGTTAATGTAATCCTGTTATGCGAACATAATTTAACACTATAACAACAAAAAGAAGAATGCTAAATGAATGATATTTGACGCACATGTTTAATATTTAAAGCATAGATATCTTTCAAATTTGGAATCAGATCCATCAAGGGGTTAACCATTTGTCGATAACTCATTCAAAAGCGTGTAAAGTTGCTAACAGCGATTTAAATAATTAAATCTGATAAGTGATTTTCTTATAAAATAATTTGGTAGGGAATTTTGAGTTTCATTCGATATACAAATGGGCGTACAAAATGGATATTCGGTTTTCTTTATTATTCTACGAAGCACTAAGAGCTCATGTAAGCGATTTTGAAAATTGATGCTTTTTGAATTGTTTCTTTTTTATGCATTAGTTTCGCACGTGTTTTATTGTTCAGTATATTTTTGCCCTCTTCTTCTTTCTCGTTTCATTTTTCTTTTGCATTCCACTTCGCTTGTTTAACTAGTTACTACACTTCTCATATGAAGTGACAATTTGCTTCACATACAGAGTAAGGCAGAATTTTGAAACCTATTAAGTGAAAGGAAAATATTGTTTTCTAGTTTTACGCAATACATTTTTTACAATTTTTTTTCAGTTTCAACCTCGATCAATAGTATTCATTTTAACTTCTTGAAAAATTTAGTTAATAATTGAAAGGAATATATAAATTAAAACACACATAATTTAACTAAATATTTACTCCCCTCTTTGCCCTCCTCTAGTAATATATGATTGATTATTAGATTTATTCCATTGTTAACTTAGTACTAAATATTGGTTAAACTTCAATTGTTGTTGGATTTAGAAGGTTTCAATAATCACTCCTATTATTGTTGTTAGCACAAATATTACTGTTTAATTCTAAACAGGTGCACAAAATATAAACAATATAATCGATGAAACAATGAATCCATCATCTGCTGCTCTGTTAAGAATCATTTCTCCTTTTGCAACTGATCGTTGCGTGACTTTTTTTTTTTTTTTTTTGCTGAGCTATGTTTGTTGCGTTTTGTTTCAATGAGGTTACGGCCATCATTGGATGGATCGTCCTATGGGCGATCTTGGAACTGTTGAAATATTACATGTTCCCCCACTTACCCTCAATCGGAGATCTATTTCTCGATCCCGATTTGGATCAAGATGTTGATACACCATCTGATCCACCTGCGACCAGAGTAGAATCCGTTCCAGTGGTTCTGTCCTACATGGTATTTAGGATATGCCAGGCCTTAGAACTTAAAGCAAAATTGACTCCATCTGCTACCCACAAGTCTGAAATCACTGTTGTAGAATCCTACGCGGTCTACAAGCTGTGCTCAGCTTTGGGTTTGGATGGCTCCTGGCTCCTGGATGGCTCCGACGGATGGCTCCTGTCGGAGTGCCAATTGTAGAATCTTTTGAGATCTACCAGTTCTGTTTGGCCTTGGATATTCCAGTGAGATACCGGTCACAGGAAGACGCAGTTTAACATCGAAACTGTCGTCGGCTGCCCGATGCAGTTTTCAGATCAGAACTGTCTTTGGATGCAGCAATGGAGGGTGGGTGGGCGGGGAACGAAAGTAGCCCACCTCCACGTGGTGTTCCCTGGGCAACGGTGCAATTATTTGGAATTGCATCGGCTAAGAGGCTACTTAAGAATGAAAACAAATAAATAATGAACTTATTATTTAGCTCAACAAAATTGCACACTTAATTTTTGATTTTGCATTTTAATGCCACAAAATTTCCTTGCAAGAATCAAATTCAAAATATGCAGAACGCGTATTTATGGTAAAAATTGCGATACTTTTTAGATATACATGTAAGAATTATATATTTTTGTATCACAAAAAATAAAAGAAAATTAAAATATGTATATGACAAATAATTGTTCTGTAACTCACATATACAGAAAATCAGTAGCTTTGGCAATCAGAAATCTGATGGAATCATTTAATGACTTGTAATTAAAAAATTATGGTGACAAAATTTACAAATACATGATATAATTCGTCGCTATTAATTTATAGCCGGTTATGACAAAATACATAAAAGGCCTTACGGTCAATACGTTGCTACGATTCGTTTTGAAGGGTATGGAACTGAATGAACAGTAGTACAAATGGGAATGGTTTGGATCGAGGAGTAGCTGTTGACTGGCATCTATATTCAGCGTTAAGCAATCAGTATTAGGTGGATTTTCAACTAATACAACATCTATTAGAATTAGCTTTCTTCTTACCTGTTGGTAGCTTTGAGTTAGTTTTTTTATGGCACAAAAGCCCTCTATGTCTTAACTGTGCCACATTCATGAAATTAAAATATTTGTATCAATATATAATAATTTCAAAACATGAAATCTCTACAAAATCTAAATGTTTAAAAGCGTAAAAACGCGCCTCATGAAAAAGCTTAACAATGATGTAAGAAATGGTACTGTGCAAAAAAGTGCAGCAACGGTGCAGTTCTTAAGAATAGCGCTGTCTAAGAGGTTACTTAATTTTGAAATAATTAAATAATGAATCTTTTATTTAATTTGAAAAACTGCTCACCTAATATTTGATTTTGCATTTTAATGTCCCAAATTTTCATTACAAGCATCAAATTCAGAACATGCAGGACGTGT
>JAPMOQ010039892.1:0-34788 GCA_026543055.1 Argiope trifasciata
ACCAAGATTTTTCCTTTGATCCAGAACAATGATTCACAACAAAAATTACTGTGTCATAAATATATCAAATATTTTTCTCTTTAAAGAAAGAAATCAATTAAGGTAACATCAAACTTTATTCTCTAGTTACAAAGGAAGTTGCAACTGTCAAAATATTCGATCTCGAACTCTCGAGGAATGTGCACTTTTGTTTGACTTTCCTAAAAAACCAAAAAACTCCAATTTATGAATACGATAATTCGGGAAGGCTAAAAATTAGACTGATGAAATTTAGCATATAATTTTTAAATTAAAATTATTCACTTCTAGTACATTTTAGTCGAATTTTTAAAAAGAAAGACTATCTATATGTCCATGAACTTGATCTAAAGAGCTAAAAAGTGAAATTCGGCTTGTGCTGTTATCATAAGAATAATAGATTTGAATCAAATTTGGAGCAAAATCTGTTAAAGTATTAATTATTTGCCAATCTAGATCTCCGTTCAAGTGTGGATGCGACGAATCATAATCACAAAATAGTGATATACAAAGCTTCATTATTCGGTAATTTCGGGACTCAGAAAAATAGACCTTTTTTCATTAAAAATGTTAATGTGTCCAGAATATTTTGCTACATATGGCAGGCATTATATAAAAATTCGAACTCTGTATTTTTTTTTCAGCAATGCATTTATTGACTGTATATATAACCAAGCACTAATACTTTGACAGCAATTTTTGTTTTTACTGGTTTGTCTATTTATAATAAGAAAAATATTTATTGCAACGCAGAAAACCTCCTGAAATATATATGGGGCAGATAATCCAGATAATAAGAACACTCAGCATTGGTTTCGTTAATTAGAATAAAATTCACTAGTTCATTGTTTAAAAGTAAAAAAAAAAAACTTATAAAACTAAATGTTTCGTAGCAAACTAATGGAGTGTGTTAATCAACATGTCGCATTAGTCATGAACTGAATAATTAGCACGTAATGTAAATTCTTTAGGCCCTGTATGCTGCGTAAATGAAATAACATCTATGTTTCAAAATTCCAGATAGTGATTATAATATTATTGAAATCACGAGATTCCGTGATTTCAATATTAAGCAAATATTCTTCTTAGACATCTGAGTTTAGCTGTATAAGTAATAGTGAAATTCAAGAATAGTTTATACGCCAGAAAAATTAAAATAGATTTTCTTCCCATTTTGCTCGCAAGCATAAAAAAGCAAAACGTAAGTTCCTTTAAATTTTCATGACAATGGAATAAAGAGTACAGTGGGTAAAAAAAGTCTCCGTACGCAGATACGAATGCAAATCAAAGCTTAATTTGCCACACAAAATTCATAATGATAAAAATGAAAACTTAAAAATGAGTTAAAACTAATATTATTTAATATTTATTCACATTAAAAGGATGATAATACTGACAAAATTAAATAATAAATCTTAAAAACTCAATAAATGCCGTAAACATGGAACAAAAAAGTCTCCGTACGGTGCCCTAGCACACGAAAAAAGTTTACAAAAATGCAAAATACTTTTAACAAATATACATTTAATGATCAGTGGGCCCTTATTTGGTCTTTATCACCTCTTTTAGTCGTTGAGGCATTACCCCTACAAGTTTTTTTGTTGTTTCTGGAGTAATATTACACTAAATACTACTAATGGCACTTTTGAGCTCAACTTTGTCTTTTATGTCATAATTTTTAAGTTGTCGGCGAATTTCTTCCCACAAATGTTCAATGGGGTTTAAATTGGGGGACTGGGGAGGGCTATGAAGTTGTTGTTTAACATGGTAAAGGCACCACTCTTGGCAAATCTTAGAGGTGTGTTTAGGATCGTTGTCCTGCTGAAAAGTAAATCCAGTTCCAAGAGATAGTTTCTCTGCACTGGATAACACATTTTGTTTAAGAATATCCAGATATCCATATAGATCCATATTTCCCTCGATTAATTGCAAATTTCCAACTCCAGAAGCACTCATACACCCCCACACCATAACACGGCCACCACCGTGCCTCACAGTTCCTCATAAATTCTTAGTCAACATTTGTTCGTTTGGTTTTCTCCACACCATAACTAGGCCATCTGACCCAGGAATGTTAAATTTTGATTCATCGCTAAAAAGAATGGATTCCCAAAAAGATAATGGCTTGCTTACTTGCTTCTTTGCAAACTCGAGGCGCTTTCTCCTGTTGCACAGACTTATATAGGGTTTCTTCCGGGTCGCACGTCCATGATAACCACTTTTTTTAATGACGTTTCTCACGGTTTGAGTTGAGACTTAAATGTTGTAACCAAATATTAAATCAGCTGCCAACTGTGGTGCACTTATTCGTGGATTTTCTTGAACTTGGCGTAAGATGTTTTTTTTATGCACGCGATTTAATTTTGCCGGCCTCCCGGATCAATCTCTATCCTCAAGTGAATGAAGTTTACGATAGCTTTCAATAATATATTGCCCAGTAGACTTCGATTTTTTAGTCATTTCAATAATCCTTTTCATGGATAATCCATCTCTTCGCAATTTACTCACCAATTCCCGAATAGCTCTGGGAACTTCCATTTTGAGACGATCAAGAACAAATTTAAACTCAACAACTGTCAAAATGTTGTTTTCTTATCAATAATTAACTTTCTGACGTCAAAGATTTACTGCGGGCCTGTTTTAAACACTTCAGAAAGAATTTGCATAAAGCGTACGAAAACTTTTTTTGCACTGCAATTTTCAATTTACCTTAGATATTGCAAATAATATGCTTTTCTCGTTTTTTAAAAATGAAAATTTACAAAAATCTCTTTGTATAGACTTATACTAAACACATATAGACAGTATTTAAAGAAAAAATGCTATACTTTACAAATTATGCTCATTTGTTCTTAAATTTAGTGACCGTACGGAAACTTTTTTTACCCACTGTAAATATTTTATGAACTAAAAATAATGCTTCCATGTTTACAAAGCATTTATCTTTAGAGTTGTTTTTCCTTTTCTATGAAAATATGTTTACAAAGTATTTTATCTTTAAAGTTATTTTTCATATTCAATGAAACTATTGCAGATATTTTAAATCATATTTTCTATTCGTCTTGGAGTGATCAATCATCATCTTTAAAAGTTATAATAAATTTCTTAAAAGTTATTAAAAAATCTTAAAGAAAAAATGATTAATGTATAAGTTTATGAAACTCTGGTTTAAAAATGTTTATCAAAAAATAAAATCATTCTGCAATATCAGCAAATCTGTTAAAAAATTTTAACTGACATACGCGAAAATTTTAATACGGCCTATAATAAACAGTACAATTAAAAGAATTTAAAACTCGTTGTTGCACGTGACTTTATCCTAAGAAAGTGTTGGAAAATCTTAGAAACTCAGAAAGTGTGGAAAAATCTTTTAAAGATGTTTTAATATAATCTAATAGAGATTTTTCAGAATTAATTAATTCAGAACAAATTAATTTCAAATATAAATACTAAGTTAGGGAAAATAAATACTCTGTTGGTTCCAAAAGAAAATACCTTAAAAATTTAATTAATTATGAATTTGAAATTTGTCTTTATATATCGAGGTGTGTTTCTATGATAAAAATCTAAAAAGCCCACACCGTTAAATTAAATAAACAACACAAGCAGAACACGACAAATCCCAATGACGTCAATACCAAGGTCACGGGAACCAACTATAGCCAAGGTCATAAAAATTGAAGAGTGATGCATTATCGAGTACGCCAAGGTGCATCTTTTTATATAACCTCGAAAGAAGAAACAGAAGAATATTCCGACTTAAGAAAGCGCCGTGCTATGCATGATAATAGGTTATTTAATTTAGAGGGAACTAAAATTAACATTCTCTTCTATTTTAAGACAAGACATTCGCATGAGTTTGAAATAAAACTAAATAAAAGATCCATCGTTTGATAAAACAAAAATAAAAAAATTTATTTCTTTTTTTAAAAGTAAAACTTAATTTAGTTTTAACCAATCAGAAAACTGAATTGAGAATTGCGGAATTCTACTTTGTCTAGCAAATTTTGACGTCAACTTGAGTCAAAGTTCATGATAATAATATTATCCTTCGGCAAAATGAGCTTGGAATATATAATAACAGGATAATAAATGAGATGGAAATCTAACTAAACATCAGTATACGGGGGTTGGTTGTAGGCTTTGGGAAGGGAAAAAATTCACTCTTTGTGAAATATATGTACCTAGTGCCAACAAATGTAGTACAGAAATTGCTCTTATTACTTATTGTCAAATGACAATTGGCAAATATGAAGAAAGCACCATCTAAACTTTTCAGACTACTTGGTTGAACTTCTTTAATGCTGCACTTCTTCAATGCCTTAATAATTCATGTTGCTGAAAAATATTATTATAAATGCCCAGAAAAGAACTAGCCATGTCACAAAAAAATTCTAATCAAAGATATAAGACCTAAGAGAAATCAAGAAATAGGCGTCAAATAGAAACTTTAATCTATCACAAAAATAAGCATAGCTGTAACCGGATGAGTAATCATCATAACGGGCAGATGGGAGTTCGAGATCGTATCTTCCAAAACTATATTTTCCAAAGAAAAGCCTTTACATTAAACCAAAACTTTAAAAATTAATATTTTAATGTTATAACTTCAATTTCTGTGCTTAATTTCTTTGTTTTTAATAAACTTGTTAAATACAATACAGAAACCAGAACTATAATAATTTTTTAAGTTGAAGTTAGATTTTATTGGTTTATGCAGCTTGCAAAACAAAGGTTTTGCTAATGATCCTTTTAATAAAATTGAAAATTCAGGTGTGAATTTATTTGCCTGTAATTACACTATTTGAGCAAAATACCAAAAATGGCGGCCAAACTCATCTATAATTATAGTTTTAATATTAAAATGAAATTCATACTCCCCCATTATAAAATATAATTGCATACTTTTATTAAAATAGCTACCATCATTAAAATAGTTACCATCATCAAAATAGCTAATGATTAATTCTGAATAAGATTTTTGACTTCTATTATTTCTTTGATGATATGTTTTTATTAATTTACATCGATAATAATTAGTAGCACATTGATTAAATTAAATTCCTATTAGGTAACAAGTCATTAATTGTATTTATTAACAAGTATTATTTGACAAGTGAACTTGTCAAATAACAAGGTGAGGGTTGTTTTTTAAATATATTCCATATTCTTAGTTTAACAGCATAATATATCAATAATCTGGGTGAACAAGCTGGTCCTAAAAGGCGTTTAGACCTGATCGCAATAATCTATTGTTTTCTTAAAAGCGCCATTATTTTATTTGTTCGGTCCATTATTTTATTAAATATTGGACAATGCTACAAACTGAAAGATAAAATTTATTAAATTCTGTTTCCGATTCAACAGCGAAGGCATATCATTAGTACTAAATCATTGATTATAAAATTTGTAAAAAGATGCAATACAACGAAGCATTCGAATTCCCAGACTATTTCAAAATGTTTTCGGTATTAATGAACATCCTATATGCATTAATTATAATAGCAAAATGGGAAAATTTACTGTCTTTCGAAAAAACTTCTTTGCTTAATTTTATAGCCTTGTATTGAAATTATAATTAGAAATTTATGTTTTCTTGAAAAATTCAATGAATTCCACATTTATAGAATGATAAAAACAATATACAAAATGCAATTCCATAATGAGACAACAATTTCCATTATGAGAAAATTTGTTGTCGTCCGAAAAAACTTTATTGCAAAATTTTAATGCTTTGTCTTAAGAATATAATTAGTTTTGCATCTTGTTTCCTTAAAAATGCAATGAATTTCTCATTGGTAAAATGTTAAAAACATACAAAATGCAATAACTCAATTACATTTGATGCATTCAACAGTTGCTATGTAGTTAAGAAAATGCCTTTCAGTGATTTTTGATACAAAAATAACTTCTCATACCTAAAGTCACACAAAGATTTCGCTCTAATTTAGACAACATTGCAACATTTTTTACTCTTAATGTTAGATTACAAAAATTGAAAATATTAGTTACAAATAAGTAGCAAAACAGAAAAACGGCATTTCATTTGAAATAGCAGAAGATAAAGCGACAAAATAATTACTCGTTTATATCAGAAGAGAATGGCAAATACTGGCAAACGGCAATCAAATGAGCATGATTATAATTTAGTTTTCTTGATATGGTTCGACAAACCTTATTTAAATATATTTATAGACGCATTATACAAAACATAATTGGACTGATGTGCAAGGTGTAATCTGTTCCCCAAGGGCATCAAAATCTAGTCAACTTCAATTTTGGCATTGAAAAGAAGAATTAATTTTTACTGGATGCGTGGATAAGTAGCAGTATATAATGACGATTTCTTCAATCGCATAATTTGACACAGAAAAATACTATTTTTATGAATTATTTTTTATGTTTTTTGACTTTATGCAATTTATTCTCTGTCATGTGTTCATTCACTTGACGGAATATACCTTTTCTTTCATTAGAAATTTACTCTTTATTTCAAAGTCTGTATAATTTTGTATTTTACTTAGAAAAAATATTGCAACTATGAATTTAAATTTCAGAAGAATATCATGTTCTTATTTGGCATTCAGCTATCTAATTTTTCTTGAAAACGGCATTATAAAGTCTAAAGCACATGCTTTATATTCAAAACAGCAGAAGCTTTGAGATATTAAAATACTAAAAAAAAAGAAAGAAAAAAAACATACCATTAAAAATAAACAATTTTAATTTCTTTCTGTTTTTTTTATTCATTTGTAAATGCTTGTTTGCATCAATTGAAGGTTATTTTTTTATGTTTCTATAAACCAGAAAGTACAGCTCATTACATAACGTCGCAATTACACCAAAACTTCCAAACGTACATTATTTGTTTTTGACATAAAAAGTTTTGAAGTAATATGAAATACCACCGACATCATATAATATTTAATAACAATCAGAATAGCAGATTAGGAGTTAGGTGATAATAAATCTAAGTATCATGATGCTAATGGACTCATAATGGATACAACATCTTAAGCGCAAATTAGGATTAGGTGATCATAAATCAAACAATATTTTGTATCAAATATGCAAAAACATCATGATGTTAATTGACAGACTTAAAGTATCAGGTTTCCAATATCATGTTTCAATTTTTGGACTAGATTTATAATTTCGAACTCATAAGTTATTTGTATGTTGATACAATATCAATCTGATACAAAACTTTTATAGTCTTAACTCTCAAGCGCAAATTCTCAGCTCTGTCTAGTGGTGCTATCAGTACGAGTAATTTTTTTAATTATGAATTTAAACCATAACCATAACTCTCTTTTGTTCCATCTAACATGAAAATGCCACTGAAGAGGTTCTGCCTTCTTCTATGCTAGTTAGAATAGCAAAGTATAAGTAACTTTATCTCAACCACTTGCTAATTTCTATAATACCAAAGCAATATTCGCATCGTCAATAATACCTTTTTCGGAGAAGAAAAATCATATTCATATCAGTATTATCTACCAGACTCGGCTGGAATTGGCCGATACTGCATCAACTTGATTTAAAGTATCAGAATAACACTTGTATCAGTATGATACAAAGTTTGATACAATTTTTTATAAATATGATAGAAAATATCATAATGAAATTTATATCAACATGGTGCAAGCATCAGAGCAATAATTTAATCAACATGATCAGATTTTCTTGAACAAAATTTGCAAGGGCATAAGGAAGACGACGATCCTAAATCAAAAATGCGGTTATTTCTCATAATATTTTTATGTTGATAAAACATCATTTCAAGCGTTATTAATAAGCCCTTTTCCTCTAACAGTGCCATAACATAGAGACACTTGTTGGATTTGCGTGATAACGCCGATTAGCCTTGGCGCAGGCCGGAATATGATACAAAATATCGAAATATATGTGTTATGTTCTCTAATTACCTACATGAATTTTTGCATATTGTTATCTGGAATAAAATTATTTTTAACACATTTGTATGCCTTTTCTTGCAATTTTTTAAGTATATAAGATGAATGAGATTTTAAAAAAGAATTATTATTCATAAATTAATTGAAAACAAATAGAAATTAAGCGTTACACATGAAGAGAATTTGCGGACTATGACTATTTAAAAATATTCTTAAAAAATAATACACTTGTTTAAAACAATAACCAGAGTTATTTTATTAATAAATATATAATGAAATTCTTAAAAATGAAATTAAATTCTCTTTATATCAGCCTTTTAAGATTTATAAATCGTTAATTTCGAGAATGCTTCAAAAACCACATTATAAAATTAAAATTAGGGTCCTAAGTAATATATAACGAGCAATTTGGATATAGGGGAGAATCTTTTATTAACATATAGTAGTTTTCTTATTGACTAAGAGTTCTATTGCCGGGTACATCAAATATAAATTTATTAGATGAAATTGTAGAATACAGTCACATATGTTCCTGTTATTGCAAAACTAATGATCAACACAAAAATAAAGTTGCTGCAAGTTGTTTGAGCATTTTATGTGTTATCAGATGTAAAAGCATCAAGTATAATCGAGTGTCAGTATGAATCTGCAGTTGATACTCAACACCACAACAGGTATAGTTAAGCTATATAGTACAGCCTATTTTATTGTTTCAACAAAATATATCGGCAAATTTGACAAATGATATTTTGATAAAACTTAAATGAAATGTGTAGTGAATAATAACTTGAAACACTATGATTAGTCAGAGAACTAATCAGAATACTAAACGAAAGTCTTTTTAAAAATTTTTAATGCTTTTTGATTGGAAAAAAAATTCCTCAACTTTCATACAAGAGAAAAATTTTACCTCGGAGTAAAATTAAAAGAGCAAGTACGATTTTCCTCAATATTTTTCGTTATGCTTAGTGTAAAATTCAAACTATTGATAAGAAATTAAAACAGAGAAATTTAATAAACAGAGAACGTTTAATTCAACTGGTTTCAAAATTTTATAGAATTTGGGTGTTACTAAATTTTATTTATGTAGCTTATTATGGTTTCGTATCATCCCAGTCACATACATACAAAAAGAACGAAAATAGAGAATATAGTTAAATCGTTAAAGAATTTAGGCCTAATTGGGGCGTAATCAATGACGAATTAGTCTAAAATTCTGACTATGAAATGCATTATACTCACAAAATCCTTTCTATTTATGAGATCATATCCACAGGAGTGTGCACAGATTTTTCTTATAACAGATTTACAGTGGGCCCCAAAATTGAGTATACACTTCGAAGGTCTGAAATATTTTAGGAAGAATAAGCCAAATTTTACTGTGAAATAATCGAATTTTTCTATGACGATCCTCCAATCCTGTCTCTCCTGCTTTGTGAGCAAATAAAGTAGCTTCTTCTTTTATTTTTCCCGAAAAAGAAATGAATATTTCCCGAAAAACTATAGCCACAAAATTGAGTATACTTAATGAAATCGTCAGTTTACTACCCCTTTTTTAAAAAAATTAATTAGTTAAACGATTATTGCCGTTGTACATGACAAATGTAAACTTTTTAATAGTTTTTAACTGACATAATTAACTTTTTTGCAATCTTAAAATCACGAAATGAGCTCTAGGAAGGAAACTTCTGAAAGTGAGCGTTGTTTAGGCATTAGATGGTCAGAAGACGGCAAATTTCTCCGAGAAATTGCTTCGTTAATTGGAAAAAGTCATGGTTGTGTTCAAAAGATAATTCAAAAGTATCGAAAAACTGGATCTGTGACCAATATCCCAGGAAGAGTACGTAAGGAAATTTTAAGCTCTACTGCAAAGAGGAAGATTATATGTTCTGTGAAGAAAAATCCGAAGTTAAGCGTCCCAAAACTAGCATCGTCGATGTCCTCAGAGAATGGAAGAACCCTTTCAGCTGAAACTGTTAGACGTGTTCTTCATAATGCAAGATTTCATGGCCGTACTCCAGGACGAAAACCTCTCTTTAGTCACACCAATAGAAAAAAGAGCTTTCTTTCGCAAAAAATCATATTTCAAAACCGGAATCATTCTGGAACACTGTTCTGTTCTCCGATGAGAGCAAATTTAATCTGTATGGAAGTGACGGACGATATAAAGTATGGAGACAAGTTGGGAAAGAAGTAGACCCTGCGAACACCATAAAGACGGTTAAGTATTGAGGTGGATCCATCCTCTTTTAGGTCTGTATGGCAGCAGGAGGAGTAGGAGAGCTTGTCTTTATTGATGGCATTATGGACAGAATGGTATATCTTGACATCTTAAAGAATAATTTACATAAAAGTGCCAACAAAGTAGGACTTGGGTCAAACTTCGTCTTCCAGCAAGACAATGAATCCTAAACATACGGCGAAGATAGTCAAGTTATATTTGTTGTACCATTGCAAGCAGCAACTACATACTCCACCACAATCTCCAGATCTAAATGTTATAGAAAATTCATGGGCTCAGAAGGAAAAATCCATCCGTGAACATGATATGACAAGTAAAAAGGATCTAAAGAAGCTCTAACGAGAAGAAGGGGCAAAAATTTTAATTGAAACATCAAAAAAGCTCGCGGAATCCATACCTAAAAGATTACGAGATGTGATCCGGGCAAAAGGATATGCAAATAAATATTAATTTGTTTTTATTATGGAAATTAATAAAGATGTATACTCAATTTTGTGGTGTAGTTTTTTATCCAAGTCTCATATTTATTCTTTTTTATAAAAAAAATAAATTCGATTTTGTAATTTTTTTCTGTACACATTGTATGAGGAGGGAAATTAGTATTAACTGTAAAACACACGATTTCCTTTTTGCAAAATTTAGGTTTTTAGATAAAAACATACCTTACACTTCAAGCTGTATACTCAATTTTGAGGCTCACTGTAGTTCAAAATTTAACACAAAGTAATTAATTTTCTTTAAAGATTATGCTCCAATTTTCCTTCAACTAGTTTTACTCAATTTTTGTTATAGTATTAGTGAACAGACGACCATGATTCAGAACAAGAAATATAGAGAATAAAAGATGAAAATTATCACTAGCCAGTGGTAAAAAATTTGGTATCTACAATACCTTAGCTTCGAACATTCTCAAACAATAAATTAAACATCAATTAAAAAACTATTCAACAAATTAACAACTTATTGTTTAATTAAAAAGATGTGGAAGAAATAGATAGCTGTATCAGAATTTTTGCTACATCAAAAATGTTCTTTGCAATTCCATTTTACATCTCTCTCTTCACAGTTTCGGTTAACTAATTTCAAATATTTTTCTCGAAAACCAAATAAATTATTAGCGAATTACCCTGAATTATGCTATGTTTGAACAACAAAAGAAAACTAAACTAAAAGACCCTTTTATCATATAAATTCATTTCCAAGTAATCCCTAAATGACGCACGAATTTCAAAAGCAACATATCTCCCAACCACTTTAAATTCTCCTCCACGATCTTCCAGAGCATTGACATCTGAGAAATCCCAAATGAGAATAAATTGCTTCTAGAACTAATCACAATTACTGTGGTCTATTATTATTCTTGGTGGTTTCTACTGACATAAGCGATCTCATCATAGATGTTGTTGGAATAGATGCTGCGGTTTGGGTTTTCTGAATAATAATTTATATAACTCGTCTGAAAACATATTTCAACACAGGATTGCTCAACCCATAACATGGAAAAATAATTGCAATAACACTCACTTATCTGTACGCATTTCTTAACCACAATACTTCCAGAATTCACTTCAGATACAAAGAAATGAAGGATTTATATCCCTGTATTCTGCTTCAAATAAAATCTAGATTTCTCATGTTCATATTTTAGATGATTTTGTAACAGAATCTACAAATAACTTTAATTTTAGTCACACTCTTGGAAATAAAAATGTTTAAATATTATTTGATATTTATTTAATTTAATACAGTTAAATGGATAAATATTTATCAAAAAAAAACATAATAATTTCAAAGTTTTTATCTTTTTGTACTATGGGCTAAAACATTAAACTAATGTTATGAGGATAAGATGAAAAATTGTTTTGATTGAGAACGCGATTATTAAATAACACAACAAATTGGACTGATGAAAATATAAGTAATTATTAAACCCCAATCAGAGAATTATCAAGTATATTACAAGTTCTGTTAACGAGATTATAACTGTCTTTCCATACGTATGAACAGCACGATAAATCAAGCACTCAAGAAGATAAAGGAATTAAATCTAGCATATCGTTTTTCTCATCAGAATTTTCTATCTGGATCAGTCTGGGATCAAACCCATCAAATGATTGAATGTACTTGTATATTCAACATTTGAACCAAGGGTATGAGCACTATATAAATGAAAAATACTAAATAAATGGTCAATTTAAATTTGATTTTGTCTCCAATGTAATAGATCTCTGACAAATGCTGTTTCCAATTTTTAAAAAAAACATTTACAAAATACATATACAGATTTCTTCTTTGTATTTTGAAACACAAGACACGCTATATTTTTTCTTATAAAAAAAAGATGAAAGGGAAAATCATTCCCTTTGAGTTTTCTTATTTACTCCCTTACTTAGTCTAGCAATGCGTTTACATGAAGTCAACAACTGGACACAAAAATTACTATTCTAATATACTGTTGTAATGTGAACAATTGACACAAAGTTTCCGGATAGTGGCTAATAGTTATTCCCACGAGACAAATGCTTGCCACTTTTCCATCCCATCAGGTGATCTTTCTATTGCGCCATAAAAGTTGATCTTAAAAGCAGTTTGAAACTTAGAATATTTAAAAACTGAATTGTAGATCAACAATTTTCCAGTTGAACCTCGCATTTCATAAAGTCAGTTCTGTCTTTAAAATAAAATAAAAATTGTCCATTAATTTGAAAAATTAAAAAATATATTTGGTATTGAGAGTTACTTTCAAATAATAAAAATGGTGAGACGAAATGTATAAGTAGTATTTAAAATTAATGAAATCATTAGAGAAATATAACTGATTAGCAAAATTTTTAGAAATTATGTTTCCTTAAGAGTTAAAAAAGTATGAAAAGTGAAAATTATCTCCCCAAGACTCTCCAGCATACTCTCTAATAAATATACTAGTGTATTATTAATGGCGTGACATGTGCGTACGAAACAGTCTAGTGATCATTGGAGATAAATTGTTCGGATGCGATTTATAAACAAGTCCATAAAAAAGAATAATATTTTGAACATCGTTTTCTTTTCAGATCGACTGATACAAAAATTTAATATAGAGCTACAATTTAAATGATAAGATCATCTAGCAAATTTAAAGTATTTAAACTTTAGTGTTTTTGAATTAACACGTTTACAAGCTTGTAAACGTGAAAACAGAGTGCAGACGAACAGATGGCCAAATATTTAATAGATTTGGTTCGAAATTTGATAAAGTATCAACACTTTAGATGTTAAAATTGAAAAAAAATCATTTACTATGTTGTTACGTTTTTGAATCATTATGCTTGTGTGCAAATCAAAGAAAAGGCCAACACATAGTCAACTAAAGAAATGATTGGCTTTTAAATTTGACATACATATAAATTTTAGATATTAAATCCGAGTAACTATCCGTCTAATTATCTAGTCTATTATTGTGTAAGTTACATTTGATTAGCCGAACAGATCACAAATTTCATGTCTAGCTCAAAACACATTGGAATTATGGTAAATTAGCATAATTCAATATATATATTATTTTGGTCTCAGAGGGTTTGAAATTAGAAATTCATCATAAACTCCAAATCGATTATTTTAAAATTATTACTACACTAATTTCTAGATATAACATAGAGGAGGAGTAATGTTAAATCTACCATGTAGTCTGAATTTTGCGCTTTGAAACCCTTATTTATTTTTGTATTTGAAAGTCTGATTGCACGTTAAAAATCACAAGGGTAAAGTATGCAGTGACTTCGCATTTGGTTTATTCATGTAATTGTTGATGATGATCAAATGATATGATATAATGAAGTTGGCAAAAAGAAATAAAAAACTCAAAAAAGGAGGACAAATTTTAATTTTAAAATAACTTATGCATTCTTAAATTCCAATTATTCTGAATGAATTATTCTGATTTTGAATGAGAAACTTAAATGTAATGTAAAATATTTATGACATTTCATTAATTAAACAGAAATACCTTTTTATACTGCATGGAAAAGGTGAACAATTTTTAATAATCAGGATCAGGATTCGTTTTGAAGCATTAGTTAGAACGATGCATTAATGAAGTTTCATTATAAAGTAATTTATGACGAAAAGTTAGAAGTGATTTTACTTAATTGTCAATTAAATGACAAAACCGAGATGGCGTACATTTTACATAAAAGACATAAATGTTAAAAGCTAAATACAAAGAAACTGATGAGAGTCATTTTTAAAAAATAAGTTGAGTTATTTTCATTCAAGATGAACTCTTGTCAAAGTCACAATCAGTAAAAATACTATCTGCATCATTTTTACCATCGCATCAACAAATGAGTATCTTCGAACAATGCTTCTTTAACAATTGAAATAAAAAACATATTGTATATCTGTAATTTCTTTCCATTAGTTGATGAGCTTGCCAAAAGGTCGAGTTATAAGCTTGTGTAATTTGACATAATGCCTTTAGTTAAATTTCTTGATGACAATAAGTATTACTATCTTTCTATATGTAGAGAAGGTCTACCTTTGTTGCATTGTTATACATGTGACAGTAGAAATTTTAAACAAAGTCAATAAAATTGTATTTATTTTGAATTATTTCATTAATAAAAATAGGAGGCCCCGTTTATTCTGACAGTGTTTTCTCAATACTTTATTAGAAATACACAGTTAGATAAGCGTAAATGAGTATTTAAGTTATTTAGTGAATTTACAGATAATCTGACGTAAATATTTAATTCCTACTGTGAATTTAGAGATTATCTGATGTAAATATTTAATTTATACATTTAATTTACAGATGATTTTAAATAAATATTTATACTAAATTTACATACAATCTGAAATAAAAGCATAATTTATTCAGAGAATTTCCAGACAATCTGAAAAAAATTAATTTATACACTGAATTTACAAATACTCTGAAATAAAAACATTTATGTGAATTATTAGTACAAGTCAGAAATGATTTTACATGATTAGCAAGTAAGTGACGAAACCGAAATGACATGCATTTTCAAGATCGACTTGATAAATGTTAAAAAAATTTGCGTGATTCAACATTTAAAAATCATTCAACTTCGTCACTTGAACAATAATAAGTAGAAATATTATCCGCATCATTTTTATCATTGTATCAACAAATAAGTATCCTCTAAGTATAAGTATTTGTAACAATGCTTCTTTAACAATAAAATTTTTAAAAAATATTATTCATCCGTAATAATTTCTTTTTGTTAGTTGTATAGCTTATCAGAAAGTCGAGCTATAAGCTGATATTATTCAACGTAATGTCTTTAGTTTTAAATCTTTGATGACAATACAGATTGCTGTTTTGCTACAGGTAGAATATATCTATATTTGGTATATTGCTATACATATAACATAGGAAATTCAATTAATAAGACTGATTTTATTCGAACTATTTCATTAATGAAATTAGAAAATACCCGTTTCCGTTATAAATGATTCTGATAGTGTTATTTGAATGCTTCATTAGTGTTATCTAAATGTTGACTCAATGAGATAATCTGAAATAAATATTTAACATATAAAAACTGTTTCGGAAAGGATAATTTATCAACATTTCGTACATAACAAGACAGCATTTTTTTTATCACCTAATCGGTAATTTGTGTTTGGAAAAACAAAAAAGGAATAAACAAACTCTATCAGATGCAAAAGGCAACAGTCAAGATTCTGACTGTGAAAGACGTAATTACTTTCTAAAACTGGTTGGTCAATGTCAAGAGATGGCGAAAAATTACATAATAGCTCGCGATCCAAGGTCATCGTGGCACACACCTAAGCTTTCACATCTTTCTCTACTGTAATTATCTCCGATATGTTGTTCTGCTGTAATTAATGGAATTGATGCCGGTTTTTTTTTCTTGTATTCTTTTCACTGAATTCGAACAAGTTATTAAATTTTCGTCCAAGATTTAAACTCCTTTATTATTAACCTGTTTTGAATGATCACCTGTAGCACAGAATAGTCTTTAAAATACTTATGATAAAATGCATTTTCTAAAAGGAATTTTACATACTGTAACACAATGTGTATGTGTGTAAACATATTAGTTGCATGGCCGAATAAAAGAATTTTTTTTAATTTTTAACCGATTTATTTAATTACGGGAGGTCTATTACATACAAGGCAGAAAAGATGGCATACATCAGTCTACATCATTAAACAAGAACATTTTTTTTATTTTTTTTATTTTAGTGGTTTTACCATGGGACTTAGATGGGAATTTCTTTGATACGTATAGAATCAGAAAAAGGAAATTTTGATATCATCAAAAGAATGGTATAAACATAACAGATTTTCATCTCTCTAGTGGAAGCGACAGAACATGCAGAATTCAGCTGTTTTATCGAGGGCCTGTTGAATTAATTAATAAAAAAAGTGGGGATTGGATCTGGAACGAAGCAAAACTTTAGAATGAAGTTAATATGGGTTAAAATAAGCTAAAAATCAAGAAGTTAACTAAGATAAATTAGAATAGGAAATATAGTTACGCTATTAATATAGAAACAAAATAATAGCGTTTGGACATCGTATCACTAAAAGCTAGGTTTTTTTTCTAATATTGATACTATATTTTCTTAATTTATCCTTTATAATTGCATATTCAATTAATTAGTTACATAACTTATTTCAAATTTAAATATTTATGTATTAATAATTGTACAGCATACATATTTATCAAATATGTATGCATATGTAACAAATGTACATATTGTACATTTGTATGTAACAAATGTGCTTATGTACGTATTTAACAAATTTTTAAAAATGTATTTCCTACACAAGCAGAAAAATCAAAATATTCACGGAAGAATTTTATTTCAGTTTATTAACGACCTAGAACGTAACACGAATATCATTTGCGGGGTAACTTTTATAATTTTGAACCGCCATCTAAAGACGATATCGCCACCCACTATCTTCTCTTCCGCATTATACTAACGAAAAAGTTTGTAACCTTAGATTTAGATTTTAAATTTTTGATGAAACCGCAAATCAAACTTGAGTCTAGCAGCTTCAAGAGAAAACTGGTCATAGGAGCATTATGAAATTGTAAAGCCATTCGATATTCGTGAATTGAATGGTGATATATTTCTTGGCCCACCATAATCTTTCATTTTTGACTTTTTTAATTTAAAAAATAATAGTTTGATTCAAATGCATCAATATTTAGTTTGGAACATATGAAGCATTTTAGAAAGTATCTCGTAATTTCAAAATATGCACAGATGTTGAATACCAATAGGTATTTTTCCAAATTCCGCACCGCATAAACGTTAGATCTGACATCTATAGACAGAAGATCTAATGTGTACCATTTTAGAAAGAGTTCATGCTTTCATGTGATTTGTCACGAATTAATTTGAAACTTTCATAAAAGCATAAAGCAAATTTAGAACGAAAAAAACATGAACTTTCTAAAATAAATAATGATTTGAGAAAAATATGAACAACAATAAATGAAATAAACAAATAATTAAATGAACAGCATAATTGCTATATTCATATAAAAAGCACTTATACAATATATTGTAGAACATGAAAAGAAAATTAGGCGATAACAAGAAAAAATATTCGATTCCGAAAAGGCCGAAATCCGCTTTCTACAATTAGTTTAGTTGTATTAACACTTCGTTTGTAAAGAAATACTGAGATTATTTTGGGACGGACCACGTACTTCTGAACTGCGGTCAGATGAAAAAATTCCTGCATAAATTTTCGTCATTTTAAGTTGCAACACTTGAAGTTTTGACTGCAGTTTACATTGACAACGTATAAACCGCCAAAACATAATAATATATGTTAATAATCATTTTGAATATCATTTGACGGTAAAGCAAAACATCCATAATTAGTACATATTTCTCAGAAAGTATATCCAAAAGTTTTCTTTTTTTATACTTCAAGTATTACTTCTGCTTTAGATACTTCCTTCCGCATAACTTTTATTACGGTTATGACGATAACGGAATAAAATCTATTAATGAATTAAATACATTCGAACAAATGTTGTTTGTCTTTATTCGAATTTATTGAAGACAAAATCACAATGCTTTTTTACAAGGATTTGTATAGTTTCATTATAATTCTATAATCTATAAAATGTTCCTATTATTACGGAAAACGCTCCTGTCATTTGAAAAGACGTGACCTTGGACAACTGCATTGTGGCACTACAGACGTGAAATATATATATATACTTCCTCTAAAAGAAATTTATTTGAAAAAATTCAAGAAACAATGCTCTTTTTTTTAATAAATTACTTGTTGCTTTCTAATGAATTGCAATGCCTGAAATATAAACATTTAATAATGGGGAAAATATTGAAAGAAAATTTTGAAGCCTTAAAGATCTTGACAGTCATATTTATAGAGAAATGAGTCATACTTCCCAAAGCAAGCTATTATCTTTTATCTGAAAATATATATCTACTGCATACCACACTGGTTTAACTTCCACGACACGTTTTTAAGAAAATACTGGCTGGTTTTATATTCTTCTTCAAACAAAAAAAATTAAATAATAAGCTCATGAATGTATAACTATGAAGTAATATTGATATAAAGATTATGAAAATTTAAAATAATAGCTTTATGAGGTAGTTATAACAAAAAGTGAATTTTAGTGTGATATCCTAAAAGGGCATTGAAAATCGGTTCTACAATAATGCTGAATAAATTATATTTATGCGATATAGGTATGTTTCCAAATTAAAAAGGCAACAACTTGAGCCAAAAAAAGAGGGATTTTTTTGTAAAATTTAACTTTATAAAGCTCACGTCTTATCTGGTAGAACACTTTTCAAGCTTTCCAATATTAGAGCATTGGACACACTTACAAATTGTAAGAATAAGATAGAATTATAAGATATAATTCAGTTTAATTTTTTGCAATTCGTAGAATGAATACAAAATATCTTACTTAGATAATTGAGTTTTCAAATAAAAATTAATTCTTAACATATTTATCAGGTAGTGGTTTATTAACTAAATAAGTCTTGATATAGTCCTTTTTTTTTTCAGCTGCATCCTTATATTATCGTTATTGGACTAACAACTGTATTGTTATTCTATATATTCGTTATATATTATATTAGTAGTGACACGTTACCTGCCTTTTGACTCACCCGTGTTCATATCTACTATCTTATTGAAACGAACTATTTATCTTAATAGATGGCCCGTTCTTTACTACATTTAGCGATATGAATGAAGAGGTTATTAAATTGGGTATTTCGAACATCAACGTGAATGTGCTAAAAAACAGATACGTTGAAGAGATCTAAAGAATGAAATCATGCGTTAGATAGCAAAATCTCTTGCCAATGGTCAATTATTTAAACATATAATGGAACCTTTTCACTACCATGTATATTCGTAAGCTGATTTCCTGAATTCTGACTCATTTCTATTATTTCAATCTTAGAAACAATTATAACATCGCTAGTATCCAATAATGCGTCCCCTAGCCGACTTTGACTTTCCAGTGCATATATGCTTCATTTTCAATCGTTAATCTTTAACTGCTTAAAGTTTTAAGAAAAATTTTAGATTAAATAAGATTTTTAAATAAAATAACAACTGCAGCTGATTTGTTTTTAATATTTGGATGTATGTGTGTTACTATTGAATTATGTTCTTTTGAACAAAAGTTTAAAAATAAACATCAGCAGCTAAAATTTCTCTCTGTGGTTCAAATAATGCAACATTTTGTTTTCCCGTCAAACTGAACAAGTTACATATTTTTTTTTTTTTTTAAGTTTAGCGGAATAGTCTTTAACGCAATTCATTTTCTTAAAAATAAAAATACTTTTAAGACAGGTGAATATTTTTACTACAGTAGAATTATTTTTAACAATAGTTTGTTTTTCATGAATAAAATATTACTATTTTTGTGATTATCAATTTTGATACTCTATGTATTTTATTGAATATTCTTTTATCCGGCTACTGCAATGTGCATATTGACATTCTTTTTTTAATTTAATTTAGGAAATCAGCCTCCTAAGGGTTAAAAAAAAACAGCTACATGCATTTTTCAAAACAACAGATCTAGTTGACTTACAAGTTATTATATCGGGAGTTTTATACATCACTTTTCATTCTCGTATTAAATAGTTAACTTGTGTGAAGATCATGACGTTTAAATATAATCACAATTTAAGTTTCTTTTTAAAATCGATTTCAAAACTAGAAATTGGATTCCAAATGACTTAATCGAAATTACATGGCTTTTTAATGTAAATTCTCTTTAAAAAAAAAAGAATATCATTATTATTAATGATCGATGATATCAAGGTTATTATTAAAAAATTAATAAATTAAATTATACAAAAAAATAAGGTAAACAGTCGTTCCAAAAACTGTGCATGAATAATTGAATGTAAATATTTAATTGAAGGTCTTTATATTAATTTCTATCAATCGAATTCATTTAAATTCTGGGAGTTAGTTATCAGAGTGTTTTTCCCAAGGACATCACAGTTCCTTCCACATTGGTATAACCGCTTCCGATGGTACCGGAAGATTTGATTTAGTTTCCTGTGCAATTCATTATCATTCCGTTACAAAAATCACGACCGATCATTTTTACTCATCAGATTTAAGTGATATTATTTAAGTTGAGTGACGGCTGTGAAAAGTACAGTTCGTGTTAAATAATAAGGAAATTGGTCACTTCATGCATGCATTTATACTAGATTTAATCTACGAAAAGCTTAATTGTTTTTCAAAAGAAGATATATAGGTGAATTTTATCGAAATGTTAAATCTTCATCTACTAAATAAAATAATATTTAGGAACTTAAAACTACTTCTATCAACTATATATTTTAAATAAGGCAAGCTAAATGGTTTTTTCAAAAGAAAATATACAGCCGTATTTTCATTAATTCAGAAAATAAAAGAAATGAAATAATATTTAAAAAATGTTATATATGGATGGAATGAACATATTTCTTAGTCAAAATACTTGTTAGAGGCAGAGATATGTATACTAAGCACTGGTGAAATCGAATATCGTGTAAATAAAAAAAATAATGAAATACATTTTCAGAAACAATTCATTAATTTAAAAAACATTTATTTAACGAAAATGGTCGAAAAGTAGAAAAAATATGTATTTCCTATTGCTTTTATTCAGTCAGATGCAGGGTCTTTGATTATATTAAAGCGATAGTATTTTTTGAATAAAAAAGGAGTAAAGAATTTATTGATATTTAATTCAGTTCTAAAAATACTAAATTATTATTATCAAGCAACAACATTATTATTATTAAATACAACATTATTGGTATTAAATTATTTTTACATAAACTACCACATGGTACAGTATGGGTTATTGATAAAATTAGCATTGTATCTGACATCAGGACACTTTGTATATTCTGCAAAAAATAAAAAATGTGAATATACACTTTAATTTATTCATTTTTTTTTTATTTTTTAGCAATTAAACATTGACATTTTTAAAGGTAGATACTTAATTACAATATCCAATACATTATGGAACATTTAATTTAAATTCGTGAAAACCCAGGAACGACTTTTCAATCGCGGCAAACTATACAAAGTTTGGAATGAATTTCTGCTGTTTAGCAATGACCTTGCTAATAGAGAAGAGGAAGGGGTACAACCTACACAAAGCCATTATTAACTCTTAAGAGTTGGCCTGTGCTGTAGCTAGAAAAATAATGTACAACGGCCGTCCACATCAATCTTGTCGATGCTGCGTAGCTCAGTGGTGTAAAGGTGGTCAACTGTAAATTATGTCCTTGTTCGAGCAAGATATACTGTCTTCTTAGGGATACCTTTCTCGGAATTAATCATTTTTAAATGCTTAAAGCTCAGTCTTACCAAGCTAGTTAGCACGTGTTATATTCGTACAGAGAGCATGTTATAATACGAAGAACATATCAACTATTGAAATTAGAATTTATATTTTCCTTTTGTTTGTATTAAATCTTTAATCGCCCTTTATTTAATAAAAACAATTGACAATAATCATTATCATCAGTGACAACTCAAGTTCAGAGAACAAAGGAAAGTTATGCAGTATTCTTTATTTAGCAAAGCAATCATGATTATGAATCTGAAATTCTTATAAATATTTTTATATACGAATAGAATTTAATTTTACATAACTGTAACAGCATATAAGTATAAAAAGTACGAATTTAAGGCATATTTCATTTCATGGAAATCTACCTATAGCGTTAAAAAAGTAGAAACTAGTATTCACCAATATTCTTTTGCTCGAAGAATTTCTAGAATGGGTAGAGTTTAAATGAAAATCAATAAAAATATATGAGACACAGAAGTATGAGATAGGGAGGGGGCCTGGAGAATTCTATCTAAATTACTTTAGAATGTTTAATTCTGTCTGGAGTATTATAATTAATACATACATATACGAACTTAAAATGCCTTAATTTCAAAAAGTATGGCAATCAATAAACATAAATACGACAGGAACAGTACAATTTCATGCATTCAGAAAAATAATAAGATTTTATCATTGCCATGCAGCAGTAATCAATATACTAGCGAAGAAATAAACTCAAACTCATACACAATACCATGACAAGAGTCAGTATCTTTCTAAGGTCAAAAATAAGAAACGCTTGTAACATGTTATGAATTAAAAATAAGGATCGGTTTTAAAAACGTGACAGGAAGCTGAATCCGGATTTTTATCTTATTTTAATATAAAAGTATGGAATTGTCAAACAATTTAATTCTTAAAAGTTTGAGGAAAATTCTTAAAAGTAGGAATGAAAGGAATAGGAAAATATTTCTATCAAATTTTAAATTGTTTGAGTAAATATAAATAATATTTTGTAAGAAATTTTTTAAATAAATATTTACAATATAATTGAATTTTTTTAATTGTGTAATATTTTGTTTTTTGAGAAAATTGATCTATATACCCCTAACAAGAAATACTTATGCTTATTTTTTAAAATTCATTTCAATTGTTTTATTGAATTTCATTTTAAGGTCAATGTATTTAAAGAAAATGTCATGGTAATTTTTTCACTTCCTTAACATTTCATGATATATCACGTTTATTACATAATTTTTCTGCAAATTCTAAATATTCAATGAACTTTTTGGGTTCACGGAAAGCATTGGAATAATAAAATAACAAATCCTTCTTAATATCTCTTAGAAAAAACAGAATATTTTTAGAAATGTTTTCTTAAAAACTGGAAAATGGAAGTTATTTTAAATTGAAAGGTTTCACTATGTTAATTATATAATAGAAAAACATATATCTATTCATCAAGAATGAACGCGACATAGTGAAAAAGTTAAAAAAATTATTTAAAAAGGTACCCAGATATTACAATTTATAAACACTAAATATTTTAAACAAATCGCAGCAACCGAGAAGCCTAAAATAATGATTACAATATGAGGTTATTATTTATTTCAAAAAAGTGTTCTGTAATTCTGTCTCTTTTAATGATTATTTATTCTTATGTTTATTGATAATATAAAAATAACCGCTATTGGAATAAAACAAATTAGAAACTAGCACTATCTGAAAAAAAAATCAACAAAAGAGATTAAGGTTATTAAACAGTTAAAGTTATTTTCCACAAATATTAACTGTTCACGGCATTGTTAAATAAATGCATTTTATGAAAGTTTCATCACATAAAAAACTCTTTTAGTTGTATTAAATAAAAAATGGAACAACTTTGATATACACCCCCAAAAATTACGCGCCAAATCTGGCACTCCCTACGGACTTTTTAGGGTTGCTTTTTAGGTAGGATTAATTATTTGTGTTTCGAAAATCCATCTTGGCGAGAAAAAAAAGGCGCCAAAAGCAGATATTTTGCTTGGTGAGAAAAAAAAGTCGCCAAATTTCCAATTTTGGGGTGTATATCAAAGTTGTTCCTAAAAAATTCTTTAGTAACTACCAAAAATATTTTTAAAAAATATTCGGTTAGATATTTTATTACTACTATCTATGAATTATTTTGAAACTGATTGATATAGAATTTATATTAATTTATACATTTTTTGAAAAATAAATAATATTAATTTAAACAAATACAAATATATTTTATAAACAAAAATTATTATTTTACAAAAATTGTAAACAAGATTTACTTACCTTCGTAGCGGCTGTTTTGTCATAGTTCGTTTTGTCATATTCCCATCCCGAAAGGCAAGGAGTGATAACGTCTGAAAAATTTGAAGTGGCGATGAAGCTCTCAAGATCTAGAACTTGGCTATAATTCATATTATACATAGTGCAAGATGGGTCATTAGGTGGACTTATTAACATTCGTTGCTGAGCCATAGTCAAATTAGACAGTTCAGGAACATGACACCAATGTTCAGGAACGGACACCATAAAAATAAAATTCATCCAAAAACATGGCAAGGCACACGATACCGGGATTAGAAAAAATAAAGTCAAATATCTTTGAAACTTTCCGTAACCACCAACTTGCTCTAGTATATCTTCAAATTCCATTTTAGAATTTTTTATATTTTTAATAAAAATTAAGTCATATAGTTAAAAATAATTATATCTATAAAAAATAAAAAATTTGTTTAGTAGAAATTACTAACTACCTCATATCGCAAGTTAGCTTATCAATGAGCCCTTTGTGGTTTTGACATGAAGTATTAATAGACCAGAGGGTGAATTCCCCTTTCATTGATTATTCACCGCCAAGAAAAATCAATGGTGAAATTTATCGCTCGAATTCGTTGGTTTAAGCGCCAACATTGTCCTTCACATAATATAACTACTATATAATACCTCGGGGGTTTTACTTTCTAAATGCCGGCATTAACTGAATCACAAAATTACCCAATAGAGAAATGGAAGGAATCGTCGCAAAAAACCGAATATTGAATGTTTAATTTTCCAGCGTTCTCACTGCAGGAAAGAAGAAGAAGAATAAAAAAGAATTAGCGTTATTCTAAGCTCCGAGAAGGAAATTGTTAGACACACCGTCTGCTCGCATCGATGAGGTTAAAGGGAAGAAACGTAGCTACACTAAAATTTGCTGAGCGTAACAGAGTAATCTCCACCCCCCATGCCAATAGTGGCGTCATCTTTTCCGGTGCGGTTGGCGGCGAAATTCGAATTGCGTCTTGTAACCCTTGAATGATACAAAGGCGCGTTTTTTCAAGGTTCAGTATTTTTTTACATTCCTTTTTCTCTAGTTAATAGGGTAACGGAGAACCTACATTTGAATGGTAAGAAACAGAATTACATAACACAAACTCATTCGGGAAATGAAGCATCCTGTAGAAAATAGTGAAACAGGTTTATTTTTAGCTTAAGACTTTCGAAGCCCTGGCAGGTGTAATTTGTGAATGAATTATTCAGCGCTAATTTTGGAAGTTCTAAATAAGATTAATGTTCTATCTTAGCTCTTTGATTTTAAACATTCACATTATTTTTTTTAATTTTATGTTATATCACGATTTAATACGTCATCCCAAAAACTTTTCTAACGTAAAACTAAGTTATTAAAACAAAATATCGAAGGATACATTTTCCAGCCCTACAATTATTTTAAGATTTATGGAAATAATCTTTAATTAATTAATAAAAAAATCTCATTAATTTTCTTGAAAGTAAATATTTTTTCCAATCACTTTTTTTTTTCTTATTTAAAGATGTTTCTTTTTGAAATCAAGATAATTTTATGAAATTAAAAACTTCAGTTGTGTTTTAAATTATTTTAATGCATTAACTTATAAATAAAATAAAGTTAGCCAAAATCTATTTGACGATTAATCGTTGGGATGCAGTTGATACTCAAATACCATAAAACGAAATGTATAAATTGCATATACTAAGATCCATTGAAATCAAAATTCAACATAGAAGTACAACTGCAGTCACAAAATCTCATATAAATTTTCAAATATTAATTTAAGTGAAAGAGTCTTTCGATTATCGCGGTTAAGGCTTGTTAAAGCACAATGGTTTTCTTGAGCCCTATGATCCTAAATTTGATAGCATTTTAGATATTAAATTTATGTACCAAATTTTATGCATCTAGCCTTTTCCTTCTATAGAAATTAACCTATTGATTTATATTTCGAAAGATAATCTATCACTAAAGAGATTTTGCTCAAAATTCGATAAAAAATCTATAAAATTTGGTGTAAATACAAATTGGATGTTTAATTTAAATTGAGTAGAAACTTATTCGTTGGGAAAATTTAATAAATTTTATCCATCAAACTTAAAAAACTTTTGAATGATTATGTTCACAGACAGACAGATAAAATTTCAGAAATTTGATTTTCGTATTTGTACGTAAATCTCATGCTCAACATTGTTTTGCCATTACAGTATATTTCCTTTCTATACGAGAAATTAAAAATAAACTTCCTCCAGTATAGTAAGTAGAATAAACTTTTGTTCTTTGGTTATTTTGTATATATGGATTTTGATCATTTAATTTGAATTTTAATACCTTGGGATCAATTGCTTCTAAAATTTAATAAGATATAACGCTACTAGAACAGAAGTAAAATCTAATTTATTTGTTGATTATTTCATAATTATATCTTGAAATTTATTAGCATATTGTCATGTTAAACACACATCTATGCAAAATATCAAATTTCTTGAATATAAAAAGGTAAATAAAAAAGGACACAAAATTACAATTTAGTAATTGCCAGTTAATTGAAAGTGTCTGGCAAAATACAAATTTATAAATGGAAGAAATGGTAATTTCTATCAGATATTTTCTTCTTTTCCCTCTATCCTTCTTTCCCTCAATCTTTCTACTTTTCCGCAGACTAATGAAAATATTACTATCGAAAAGAAATATTGGAATTTTCTTCACTGTAATTTTGATGAATCTTCACATATTAAACTTTTTGATTCCGAAAAAAATTCTTTTTTTAACTATTATTTTTATGTTTGTCGTATGTGAACTCGATAAAGTAAACAAGTGGGAAAATATACAAATGGAATTTGATAAATTTAAGAGGTTTTGATGCAAGGTTAAATGTTAAGACCCGAATGAAATTTTGGACCAAGTCCATCGTAGAAAAATACACAGATCTAAAATAGTACCCTTCAGTAAATCAGAAATCGATTTTTTTTTTCTTCTTTTTAGATGAACAAATAATTTTAATTCTTACCACCTTATGTAAAAAAATTGAATTATCTGCGCTGTATTGGGATTATAATTATCTTGAATAAACGAAAACTCAGTTAATCAAGATTTAATTTTAAATCTATCTTCTTTTCTTTAGACAACGTTTTCTAAAATTAGTCATTTGAAATTTAAAAAATAAATCAGTGAGTGCTACCTCGAATTAACACTTTAACAAAGAATCAAACATTTTCAGTACTTTTTTCAAAATATGAATTGCTTTTGATAAGAGAATACCAGAATATTTGTTATTTTCGTAATTTCGTTTTCTTTTATCTAATGATTATTTAAGAACATTTTCTCCCCCACAAAAAAGTCACATCCATTTTTCAAAAAAATACATGGGATTTATTCTCACAAAAGCCCTTAAACATGTAAAATTTAGTGTGTTTTCCTTTAAATATTTTCTTGGACCTAATAATCGCATTCATGTAACAATGCTTTTACAAATTTCCGCATTGGCAGAACCAGTGAGAGTTTTTTAACTCTTTGGAGAGTGTAAATTAGTTCCAGCGCCATTTTTGATATCCTATTCTGAAATCTCAGAAATTTTGTTTTAAAAAAACATACGTATGCAAAGTTTAATTACCTGGTACTGGTATAGAGGTCCACCCAATCCATATTATTTCTATACTCGACCATTAATGTTCTAGTTATCAATGAAACTTACAGTTTTAAATTTATTAAAATAAATTCTTTTAAATGTTTGTAAAGCAAATGGTTAAATTAATTATATCACATTAATAGCAATCTCTTTTCTACAAAATAATGCAACTTTCTAAGAACTTATTTTTTAATTCAAAATCATACTCAGTAATTTTGTATAAAAGTCAGACTTGACATTATGATTCGGAAGGCTAATATCTTCATTCATGAATGGAAAGTCCTAGAAGTCGCATACACAGGAATATACAATTAGTAATATAAAATATTGACCTCGTGTCGCAGTAGCATAAAGTACTTTTTTGTTGCTTTATCATGATTTTGTGGTCAGTTGGTTTCTACAAACACCAGCAAATTGAAAGGGATGAAATGAAATATAAAAACAGCGATATCTGTATGCAATCTTATCATCTCCCAACCTTTAATAAAGACTAATCAAGGTTTTCCCCATAATCTAACTAACTGTGTAATTTTCCATTTGCACATACAGGTATTTTTATGCAGAAGTTGTTATACGCTTTTCAGGCACGTTTAGATTATCGTTTGGCTTAAACCAATTTTATTTTTTCCTTCTCTATCTTTAAATTATAATCTGATATTACAAAGGATTTTAAATACAAAATTTTGTTTGTAGTTTATGATTTTGAGTAAAGAAATACGAAAAGGCGTATTTTTTTTACTTTGTTATTCAAAAGCGTTATGACAGTAATAAAATTAGTAATTTTAAAGACAAAATAAGTACAATAATCAATAATAAAGGAAGAATAAGTAAAAATCAAAAACTTATTGAAAACTATCCAAATAAGGCTTTAAAAACGAAGTGAATATTCAGGAATAATTCTGAAAAACCCACCTTTTAAAAACAGAAAGACTGAAGATTCATCTCCCCAGCCTATCAAATGTAAAGATTTTAATGCTTTTCATTTCAGATGGCCTAAAATAAGTCATCAGTGGTTACCTAAAATAATTAATAAAAAATTTAAGATATATGTTTTATTAGAAATATAGAAAAGCTTCCTAACATTAATTTTTTTTAGCCATCGTTCAGTTATATGGCCATTAAGTTTGCTCTTGATAGCTTTTTGTTTGCGATTTTTGTTCAGAATTGCCCTATCATTGACAAATAAGGAAAACAATATATCTTCACACATTCATGATGAATAACTTGAAATAATGAGACTCAAATACCTACATTAATACTAAGGCTTTAGTTTTTTCTCGATCGATAATTTTTTTCTAGCATGAATTAAAATATTCTATTTCTCTGAAATGAAGATGTAAGGTAAAATTAAACCATTTAGGACTCTAATTATCTGATAGATTCCCACAATCTTTTGACTGTAAGAAATAATAAAGGAGACACACATTATTAAATACCTTTGTTTCCTTACAGGTGACAAACTGAATTTGTACACCTATCTTAAACATATAGCAGTGAAAGCGCCACAAATAGCTGGCAAATCCTGCCAGATAACACTTTCATATAGAAAAATCTTCTGCAGGATGGTCATTAAAAGCATGCTTGCGCATAGAGCAGGGATATGATGCTTCCGTACCACGATTAGATTAGCAAGAAAACTCTCTTCAATCCAAAGAAGCTTCTGATCAACAACTACATTAGCTTACAAGACTCCACCTACAGCAGCTTTTCAGGTGATCCTCGGCTTGTCTTTACTTCACCTCCAGCTTCAAATGGAGCTCAAGATGACTGAATTGTATAGACTCCGTGGCCTTGTGTATGATAAGTCACACATCAACTAAAACAAATATGAATACAAAGTGAGCATCAGACTAAACATTTCAAATGCATCAAATTTCGATAGAAGACTTTGGATCAGCATAGATGTATCAAATTCCTCAAAAAGAAAAAAGAATTGGGGTGCATTTTATGTCATGCAGAGACTACATACCAGTAAGCAAAGAGTCAGCCAGTGGTTTTTTTTATAATGTTTAAAGAAAGTATTGTTTTCCAGGCTGTACTATTAGCACTCATTAAAGCAGTCAAATTGGCAACCTCTCTCATCTCATCAGATCTAGTCTCTATCTATGTCTGCAATAAAGCAAGTATACCAACCACAAGTTCTGAAAAATCCAATTGTCAATTTTCAAAAGATACATTGTCTCTTTTTGTAAATTCCCTCATTAAAATCTCATGGATCAAGGCACATGTAAGTCATGACGGGAACGAAGTGGACAAACAAGCTAAAATAGCGGGTAATGCGATGCAAGATCGGAATCTGCTGAAGTTTCCAAAAAGATATCATAGGAAGAGTATCCTCCAAATCGGTTGATGACAAAATGGCAAAAGGAATGAGAAAAAGGCGGAACAGACCAGTCCAATAATACCAGTTCAAAATTCCTCTCCATTCGACCAAAAGGAACAGCGTGTATATCCTACTCTTCAATGGACAGGCCCCATTCCCAAAATACGTATATATATCCCATTTATCCAACTCTTGCTGTAGCTGTGGGAAGATAAAACCCCCAATTCACTATGCCACAGACTGCATGTTAATTTTATCATGGAACATGAGAAAGCAGGAAACAAATCTTGAAAAAGAATGGTGTAAGAGAATTACATCGAATACTCTCGTTGCAAGATCAACTTTATCGTAAACTATATTCACAAATACCAATATCTCTTCCAGGCCATTTAATAGTTATGACCAAACTCACTCATCAAAATCAGCCTAAATTATTTCCTAATAACTGTAACATCCTTCAAAACTAACTAACTGGATAAAGAAAACAGAAATCAAAATCACAGAAATCAGACAATAGCTACAGATGTCTGATTCTAAAATGTTTGTTTATATATTTATGTAATATAGATGTTTATTACATTATTTATTAATTTTTATCGTCTCTCGATTTTTTTCTTCTTTTTTTCTCTTTAATTAGTAATCTCTTTACAGTTTAGTCTCAGCTAGTGGCCTCATAATTATTAAGAGGTAAATGAAGAAAACGATTCCATTTCAAAGAAATGTGTAAATATAAACTGTGAATTCAATCCAATGTAACCATTTATTCTTAGGTATTTTTGTTGTCTTCATTTAATTATTATATTGTTAAAATATTAAATATAGCTGTGCATATGTTATACAGATGGTATTCTCTGTAAAGATCCCTGGTTGGTTTGCTATATCTTTCTTTTTTCCTCCATCCAACCTTTCCAACCTTTAACATTGGGCTAGATAATTCAGTTTTATTGGCACTGGGGGCAAGGATGACGTTATATTACGTTATCAGAACTATTCATATTATATCAAATGTTTTTGGCATGCCAATAAATACAATTGTTACGTCATGGACCTGATAAAATCAGTTAAGAATTCTTCCTGTTGTTTTAATCAATTTAGTCACATTGGAAGATTTGGTATTGAACTGAAGTGAAAGAATATTATTTGATCACTTTTTACAGAGCTTTATCTATTAAATTTCACGACTTCGTTAACCTTACTATGTGTAGATTATCTGAGGTTTTTACATTCCTTGTGAAAAGGGGTACTGCTATGTTATTATGCTACTTTTCCAATTTTGGAAAGAAGGGTTTAATTATGATAGAAAATCGCCTTTTTTTGGAATTTCACCTATATATTAACTACTTCTTTATTATTTTATTGACATTTTGAATGTCCGATTTCCAAATTGCTAATATTTTCTTCTCCTTAACTACCAAATGTTTTTTACTTAGGAATTAAATTTTGACAATGTGAATCTTTGAGATTAATGCAATTCATGTAAGTTAAGTAATTTATTTAAGTGAATGAGTTAATAATGCATAATGCAATTGAGGTAATATTACTAAATAGGAAACGAAGTTCACCCAGGCGAAATATTTCCTTTTAAGGTTATTAAAATCAAGTCTCATTTACACATGTTAAACACATAGTTAAAAACCGAAGACAAAGTTTTAAAAATATATATAAAGAGAAAATCAAGTTGTTGCAAATTATTCTTTCCGAATACATGTGATAAAATTCACTCAAAATGTATAATACATTTTGAAGACACTGCTTCGTTTTAATATACATTATTGAAGGGAAAAGTTTAAATGAATATAAAATATTTTAAATGAAAAAATTAACTATATCCTCCAGTTATGTTTTAAATAGATTTTCAATTCAAGGACATACTGGAAAAAACAATCAAGTTAAGTTTATGAATTATAAAATCTATATTCTCCATGGTGTTATTTGGAATCAAATTTAATGGCCCAATTTAGCTGATCATGTATGGTAAGATGTTTATGGCTTTTTATTAATATCCATCTGTTTGTTATCTGGTCGTAATATAAACTGAATAGGTAAGATACTTCCTTGTCTAATGGATACATTCGATAATAAAGTCAAGATAATCATATCATTTTTATCTTAATATCATGAATAGTTACAGTTTTGTCAAGGTATAATAATTCAGGAAAAGTTGTCTTGTAAAAGTAGAAAAGTTGTCTAGAAAGGAAAAAATCGTTGACAAAATGTAATCTAAGGGCTAAACCATTTAGATTTATGATATCGTTTAATATCATGCATCAAATTAAGAATTGAAATATGCTTATAACTCAGAAATATTTTTCATTACTCTTTCTTTAAAAAGTAAACTGTCAATATATAGAGAAATGAAGACAGAAAATTTACTTGGGATTTCTAAAATATATTTGATTTCCATCTAAAAAATAATAATTTTTTGACTAGTATGAACTATTTTAAACTGGAATGGGCTATGAAATCAAGAGTCAAACAGAAATTGCATGTACAAATTATGATCTTACTTACAATATAAAAATATTACCTTGGAAATAGATTGGAATAGACCAGATGTCGACAACCTGCAGCTCGTAGCCGTATGTAGCTCTTTTGATGTAACGCAGCAGTTCTGCAGTTCCATAAGAAGAATTAATAATTTATTATCAAAACTCTTGAATGTTAGTGTCTAATCTCACAACAGCTTCTATTTACATAATCGTTAATTCAAATCGCTAACCTAACACGTATTTAGATAAGTTTGAACTACTGTTTTGTTCTTAGAGATGAGACTCCGTGAACATGTTTGTCTTCCAGCCAAATGCATTTCATTTCTGCAAGAATTGCTGGGACTGCTACAGATTTCAGGGCAAACTGTGAAGAAAATATAGCAATTACTTGTAAAAATACCATGAAGACAATGGAATCCATAAAAATAAAATCGTTTCTTTAGCAACTGATGGACCCAGAAGTATGACAGAAATTCATGGGTTCATCATTTCTTCAGAAAAAAATAAACCACCAAATTCTAATGTTTCACTGTATAATACATCAAGAAACGCTTTGTGTTAATTGGATCGTTTCAAATAAAATTGCTAGATTTGAAAACCAAGACTTGTGGAGAGTGAAGTTGACAGAACTCGAGAGCAAGTTAGAAGAGTTATCGGTCCAAAAACGCGTGCACATTGCGCAGCACAAATGGACAACTCTAACCGAACTCTTCCGCTAGTACAGGCCCTCATATTCGAAACATGGAATAGTCTTCCAGAATGCTACGATGAGGCGAAGAAATTGACATTTGTTGTGCTTTTGATCTTCGAGTCGATATATTCATGTGAACGAGAGTTCTCATGTATGAATATAATAAAACGTAAATTTAGAAATTAACTACAAATAAAAATCTATAGTCGAGCTTGAAACTTAAAACAAGCTATAACTCATATTTAATCAAACTTTCAAAAGGCATGCAAAGCCAATGCTCTCATTGTTGTGACTATCAGTATTTATTTTTTTATAGGAGTAAAGATTATTCTGTATTTAAAGCCTTATATTTTAAATCAAAAATATATAATCAAATTCTATAATATTGAATCGAAAATTTTTAGTATCTCTTTAAACACTAGAAAATTTTATAAATTGTTGCTTTTGACTCTTCCGTTTCAATAGGTCGCAGGAATAGACCATACTGGAATAGATATTTTTAGACTGGAATAGATTTTAAAATCAAGATTCAAATAGATAGCAAAGTACCGTCTTCCTCACAATATAAAAATTTATCTTGGAAATTGGCTGGAATGAAACGTGCTGGAATGGACCTTAAAATCAAGTGTCAAATAGAGATAGCATACACAAATTACCATCTCGCTCCCAATAGAAAAAGTTATCTTGTTTGAAATATTCCTAGTTTCATTTTAAATAAAAAAGATTTTACTCTGATTTGAACAAAGGAACACCACAGCTTGGTATTCAAAATTACAATAGGTAGACTTTCACATTTAAACCTCTATAACTTGTTGATTAGGAATGGAAATATCAGAGTTGGCATAAATTGAGTATTAGTCTGTCTAATATGCATAAAATAGTATTATTTCTTATTTGTTTTAGAAACTAGAGTGAAGTAAAATATTCTGTTTGTAACATTTAGTAATGAATCAAGTAAATATTTCTATTAATCAAATTTCCATTTATTTTTAAAAAATGACAATATGAAAAATTAAGCAATTAATATTTAAACTTTGTATTAAACATAACATTTAAACTTTTTCAATCGTTTCCAGAACAAATAGAAATGTCAAAGATACAATCAATCAAATGTAGAACAGTTTACCCTATTTATATTTTTCAGAAAATTATATTACTTACATCAAGATAGATAAATAAAACCGTTCCTTGAACTATGACATTCAATAAATTTTATTGACAGATAAGGAATTTAGAAACACGAAAAATGTTCATTTGTTTTGTTTTTGTTAACAGATAAAAAAAAGATTTTCGTTATAAATGGATATTATTAGGTATTGTTTAATAT
>JAPMOQ010039892.1:34798-48893 GCA_026543055.1 Argiope trifasciata
TTTTTTGTAATACAACGATCGATTTCAAAAACAAATGACAAGATTTTTTTAGGAAGAGATATCTGAACATTTATGATTTTTTTTTTTTTTTTTTTTTTTGCTTTTCATCCTTGAAGTTAGATTGCTATGACCTTCATTCATATTGATATGATTACTGCAATTGCATGTCTTGGCGATCCGCGTGACGTGTACTCCACTTAAAAAACGCTGACCCCATGTGTGATAAAAATTAATATTAAACTATTTGTAAATAGGTGTGGTTGTTGCATTCCTGCATGTACCAACAACGTGCTTTTTCATTGAAGTATTTCCATTTTCTCCTCATTTTTATTTCAATTTGAGGTAAATAATTCTATTTATAAGAGTTCTTCAAAAGTCAACATCTTGTTGAGTGGTCGAATGTTGTGAAAGAAAAATCTTATACAAACTTTTCTTGCTTATTTCGGATCATAGGTCTTATACTTTAAAAACTGATAAGAATTGGACACGCCTAAGCGAGCGACTTGCTGCGTTTAAGATGTTTTATATTTATAAATCAGGATTAATCTTTGGCCACTAGGTGGTAGTCAAAATTAATGTTTGCTAAAAAACCGGTATAAACATTTAATTTAATTTAACCTTAATTTCTTCCTCCATATTATTACTCAAATTTGGATAAACATGGAACCCATATTGTTTATGAAGCCTTACATTTTTCTACTTCTTTGTGCTAAATAAGGGATAAAATACTATCCCAAATATTTTATCACTTCATTTAAAATATGAGCTTTAATTTAAAACGGAATTTCTATTATTTCTGAAGTTAAACTTTAATTGTAAATACAACAAAATTTCAGAATTATTAAGGTATATGACTACGTTAAAATGGCAATTTCTTTATCGAATATATCTTAATATCTGAACAATTTTCTTTATTTCGAATTACAGTTATAACCGAATGATTATTTCCTCAAAAAATCTTTAGTTTCTAATTCTATTTATTTTTAAATTATAATTATTTTTATATATGAATTTACATGCGTTTTAATGCTATTTTGCGTCTTTAATAGTTTTTTTTCTCAAATTCTAACCTTTGTAGAATTCTCACGAAAAGCCTTATAAACTAAAATCTAAGGAATATGTTTTATTCAAATTTGGCGTTATAATTTCTCAGTATGTTCTGCCAATTTTGAAGAAATAAATAAGTAATTCATTTAGAAGTATTCTATAGTTGAAGTAATCCATTCATTTAAAAGTATTCTATAGTTGTTTTAATGCTTCACAAGGCAAGAAATGTATTATTTTTTTAGTTGAACCCCAATATTTAAGGAATGGATAGAAATACGGCTTATTTTGTTTTTGTTCTGAAACTATCAAAATATTTCGCAAGCTATTTGCGAAATCTTAACAAATCAATTGATAAATCTCTAAACTAAAAACAAAATTACACTTCTGTTTAGCTAAAAAAGTAGACATTTTTTTCATTTCAAAAACACTTGTGCCAGTTAACAGGCCGTTTTGGTTTCATAGATGTATTTCCAATATTTTTAAAGCAAAAATTTTAAAATATAACAATTCTAGAGTGTTTTTTAAAAAAATAACCACTAACATACTCACATTTATCAACATGTCTGGCATAAAAGCCTAGCTAACGAAGTAAAATAATTCGTATTTTCATATGTTCTTCAATAACAATAGTTAAAAAATTTAGATGAAATCTTTGTATCAATACTAAAAATGGTTTTAAGATTTGTATCTACAGTGAAGTGTATTGTTGTAAAATAAATTCTGAAATATTTTTAAAAATTTATAAAAGGTATATAACAGAATTGCTAGCCTCTTAACTGATATCTTTGAAAAAAAATTGATTGTTAATATGCTGTGTGAATTATATTCAAAAAGCACGGTAAATGACATTTCAAAATTTTGCTTAATTTTTAATTAATTAAATTTTTGATCAAAATTTTAAAAAAAATCACTCGAGAATCACTTTATTATAGTCGCCAAATTTTATCGATAAAGTTTTATCATTAAGTTTATTCACCAAATTTGAAGCTCTAGGTCTACTGCTCTATCCTGTGGAGAGCAACGCATGCACATATATTCATCTTTATTACTAATAAAAATTCCCCATGATGCTGAAATAAGTATAACCAGCTGGTGACCGAGCTCCACTCGGAGAAAACAGGTATCGAAGCTAACTCGAAGATTTAAATTTTCAATTGTGATTTATCAAAACAATACATGCCATAAGAAAATTTGTGAAACCATTGGTGAAAAGATAACCGGTTAAAGTGCACCATTGTAAACTATTCTAAACAAAGTTAGAGTTTGGAAAGGGAACTATTCTATACAAAGGTAAAGTAAAGGTAAAGATTGAAGTGCGTTGAAGTTCAATAATTTTAACAAATTTATTTAGAAAAACCAAACATATATACATACATAAGAAACATATTATAAACCTATAACAGCATAAACATAAAACTTTATTAGTTCACCATATTGGCTATAGATGGCAGCACGTTACCGCTTGAAAATTTAAGTAGCCATTATGGCGAACTAATAAAGTTTGAAAATATCCTATCTGTAACTCCGAACTGCTCGACCGTAGCGCTTCAAAACCGGCGCCAATCGATTCCTCGTGGCCAAAAACCCCAGACCCCCAAGTTTACCTGAGTTTATTAATTCTGGAGCGATTTTCGACTTGGCAACCATTCCTCGTATTATAGTATTAGATTAATGCAAAGAAAAAAAATTTAAAATTCAATATTGCAATAACTGCTTGTGCACTTTTTTGATAGTTATTAAATAGTATTTATTAGGTTTTTGTATTATATTCTTGTACTTTAAATGTTGTATTTCTACTACTTTTGTTTTTAAATGTTTTTATCAGTTTTATTAATGTTACGCTCCAATGCATTTTCAGCCCTGAAAAATGAAAATAATTTATTTGTGATCAATTCTTGTTAGTTTATAGGTAAAAATGTATATTTATTAATTAACTTTGCCCATTATTGCGAGATATTTGTTTTTGCATTATTTAAGCAGATTCGCGTTGTATGCGAAATCTGCAAATGAAGACAATAAAACATATAGGAACTTAAAAATTACTCTTGAAAAGGTTTAAATATTTTACCAAAATCGCGGTTACTCTTTCTGTATTCGTAATAATTCATAACAAATGATTGAAATGCGTGAAGCAAATAGAAAATCTGAAAATTAATATGATAAAAAAAATAAATACTTCTTTATTTGTACTAAAATTAACACATAACTTTTTGAAAAAAAAACCTTTTTTGTCTATTGTGTAAGTCAATAAATTAAATAAACAGAAGAAAGACTAAATCGTGTTTAAAACTATTTTTAATATTATTCTGATTAATATATATATGAAAATTTGATAAGCAAATGTAATGACAGTTTTAATACACATTACATTATTTCCTAATATTTAAGAAATATTTTTTTAAATCTATAATTTTAATCAAACTATGCCTAAAAGTTTGAAAAAAAATGTGGTCCATAAAAACTTATGATAAAATTTCTTGAGCATTAATGGAAAAGCGCATACATATAAATGGCGACAGAATGCGCAATAAGCATTTCTCGCGTATACAACTTGCATTTAGAATCTTCACTTTCTTAAAGAATGAGGTCAGTAAAAATATATTAAATTATTAATACCAAGGAAATTCTCATCAAGTCAGTAGACATTCTCTACTGTAATTACATTTCAAACTTTTTATTTAATCCCTTGCATTTTATGGTGTGAATGGTATTAGCTTTCCTTAATATGATAACTTTTTTTATATTCTTGGGTTTTGTTTAGAAACAACATTTATTTTCCCACTGAAGTATTTTCATCTAGAACGAGGTCAGAATAATATTACTTAATTTATCAATCGATGCAATGAAATATTTTGAAATACTTAAGTACGAAATAATTCACATAAAAATATATATGATGTATGATATTTATCTGTAATAATATATCTTAATCTAATTTAAATTCTAATTAATATCCTAATTTTTATCAATTTAAACCATGTAACTTCATTCTAAAATGGCAATTTCCTGGTCCATTTCTCCATTTTATTTCATTAATTTTAACACACACTTTGTAAAACTGAAAATTAAGATTGATTTTTACTTTAATTTAGCTGTCCCAGCTAAATAAAAATAAAAAGAGGTTTTCAAGCTGAAGACACAAAAGTGAAGGGACAAAAAATCCTTAACGTTTACAACATTCTTTTAATGTCACCTGAATATCATTTTGCTAAGACTACACGTGTCAAAGAAATCCTTATCAAAATCTTATTGTAAAATCAATGAGAGAAAATTTTCTGACACTTTTACTCTTAAGTCTAGATGTAGACTAACATAAGTTTCATCATCTCAATTTGAACATAATGTGCCTCCCGGATGAAATAAAGCAAAGTTTCATAAATTTCAAAAGTTTCATCCATTCACCCAGGCAACAGCTAAAAATGTTTTGCAGATGTATAACTGAAGTAGTATGCCTGTCTAAGCATGTTTAATCAAATGCTGCAGTAAAAAATTATTAATAAATTTTAGAGTTCACGAAAATTATGCATATTATTATGGGGAGGATACCTCTGTGGATCGTGGATTCTTTGGTGAAACATTTACAATACCGGAAAAAGACTCTTCAGTACACAAATAATCAACAGTGAAATACAAATAACGTATGCACAAGACAGCACTTGCAGCCATTAGCAGCAAACAAGCAATCGGTATCGTACAGCACAAGGATGTCAGGGAGATTTCTAAAGTCAAAACTCTCGTGTTCAACTTCACTGGTTGACTAACCCAAATGTCACGCACAGGTTTGTACAATATTGTATGACGTTAAACAATATCCGCCATATTGTATAGCATCAATGCATATTGTAATATAATATCCCACATTATGGTTCAAACAGCCGTGCTCATGCTAACACAATCGTTTCCACTTTTTATAGTTTATAGGAAAGGAATTCGAATGTTCAAGAACAAATACTGGACTCGATTATAACAAAGATATCACAAGCATTCCCTAATATTCTAGCTCCTTTATTGCTGCTAAACTGCCAACATCGGGGATCACTAACAGAGTATCTGTTATAGCTATCTGTAAATTTCTCTTCCTTGCAAGGAAATTAATTGTGCGTATGAACAAAATTACAGATTCGAAACAATATTGTCATTGTGAAATCATTGATAAAAATATTGGAAATGGAATTTATTTAGTTTTATGGTGACTCTAATCCTACTTTGTTTGTCATGCCAGTTAGGAAATCCCCATAAAGATGAAATAGGACAATTTCTTTTAATGAAAATGATCTGTTTTCGTCTGAGACATAATCATAAGCTTTAATGTGTAGAATAATTTTCTACTCTTAGAAAGAATTAAGTAGGGAAATCAGTCAACATTTCTGCTTTGGTAGGTGAAACAATTTTCATTGAGTAATTCGATTATGGCAAACAGTGACTTGGTAATGACAATGCGCATGTGACTGTTGTTAAGAATACAATTATATGCATTATATTTCTTGCTGTAATAATTTTGTTCATAGTTTTTTATAAGATTAAATATTTTAAAGAAAAAGAAATTAATGTCTTCAATTGCAGTCATTTTAAATAACTTCATTTAAACACATTTAATAATATCAACAAAACCACTTGTTTTGTAATTTTACTGGAATCTAAATATGGTCTAGTACAATCAAAGAGAATTTTATCCGTATCATCAGTCAGCTATATATATATATATATAAAGTTTTCAGAATTCACTGATTTATTAGTTATTGTATTTTGTTAATTTAAATGAGTAGATAAACTCACAATCTCTCTTCAATACAAACGTGTTTTGTTTAATTACTAGCCGCCTTTGGCGACCAGCTGGTTCGCCATGAATAATGCGTTCTGAAATTTTCAATTAAATCACATATTCATTAGCCTTCAAGTAATTCCGGGCATTGATTGGCCTGAAATTAATGTTTTCTTTAAGATGATGGACGGAAAGCTCTAAAAGAACACGTTTTCCAAATAATATTCTTTAATTTTATAAATCAGTCAGTGTTAATTATTGATTTAGAAGACTGATTGATGTAGCAACTTTTATTTACAATATTTAAAAAATATTTTGTAAAACATGGCTCACAGAGCAAAGCATGAAGAAATCTAAAACTCATTTTTCCTAAATGCATTGTTTGACTCAAGCTACATAAAAAGTAATTATTTACTTCATTTAAATCAAATTAATAGTATTAAGCAATATATATGCCTATTAATAATATTTTACAAACTGGCCATTGGACCGGAATTTGAATGCATATCCTGTATAAATAAAGATAATTTATTGAATTAATGATTTAAATATTGCAAATGATCATAGAATCCTTTGCATTGCATTTTTTAAAGAAAATATCACATTTTATATTTATTTCATTTTATCCAGTCACATGCTAAAAAACATGGTTAAAATACTTCTTTAAAAATTCATTAAAAATAGAAGCTTAAGTTATACCGTAAAACACTGATACCATTATGAAGCTAATTTTTGTATCTTTAAATTGATGTAAAAATCATGTTTGTACGATAATATTTTCGGAAGTTATAGCGAAAAAACGTCGAAATTTCGCTTAATTTTTTATTAATTCAAATTCTAATTAAAAATTCGAAAAAAAGGCTCCAAGGTGCACATTCTCGACCTCCAAGGTATACATGTACCAAATTTGGTAGCTGTAGATCCAACGGTCTGGTCTGTAGAGCGCCAATACACGCACACAAATACATTGAGCTTTATTGTAAGTATAGATAGATATAGATTACACATACTATCTCTTTGGAATATTTGTTTTAATGCAATAATTTTTTCTCTTATCATTTCAATGATAAGTCTTAGTCATTTCGAGTTCTATGGTGTAATTTCATAAGCAAATTATGTTTATATATACTACATTTCTAGAAAATCGATTCTTATCTCAAAGTTTCATTTTAAATCTTCAGGATGTAATTTATGACTGATATGACATAAAGGCAGGCAATTACTTTCTTACTGTTTTTTCAAACTCATTTTCCTGTATTTACTCATTTATATCTGACCACATCCAAAATCATGTTGTTTTTCCTGTCAGTGGTCACAATTACATAATTGAGAATTAATTACACTAGTAGCACACTGTAAAAACAACTGTACCCCTAGAGTTGAAAAAAAGCATTTGCTGATGAAATTGTTCCCACAAGGAATTATAAAAAAAATTGTTCCCACTCTTTTGATAATTAATCCTTACATTGTAAGTATTCTGTTTTAATTAGAATCACTGTAAAACTGATGAATTAATTTTACCCTTCGAACATATTTAATTTGGTTAGATCTCAAGGTATTTGAGTCTTGCATTGTGGTGTACTGCTTTTGATAGTACGTTGCCAAAATTTAATTTTAAAAAGTTGCTGCACGTATCGATGGATTTTGATTTCTATTGTAGTTGAAGTGCTGAAAATTAAAAATAAAATATTTAAACATTTTCATAGAATTAAACATTTATTAATATTTGCCATTTAGTTATTAACATTCTAAATATTTAAATATAATTATGTAAAATGTATCCATGCATTTGTGAAGCATATTGAATAAATAGAAGACACATAATAGCTAAAATAAAATTAATTAATCTAAAAGAAATAAATATGTTGATTAAAACCTAATTGCATTGAAATATAAAAACAAATTAACCGATATATCAATAGATAAATTGCTCTGATTAAGTTTGCAAAAGGACTGAAACTGACGTCTTTATAGCAGAAAGTGTCCTTGTTTCATATTAATAATTGAAGCATCTTCATGTTTAATAAGACTTATAAGCATCTAGATGCTTTTAATTATATGGCCAATATCAATTACAATGCTTAAGTACATTAAATACAAAAGAATGTTTAACGATGTGAATTAAGTAAAAATTATTGTAATTTATGATGACAAATTAGTTACAATTTATGTTATTTGTTTAATTTTAAATTATGAATAGGATTAGTGTAAGATCTAATTTTGGAAGTATTCAGAAGTTAAAATTTAAAAAATAATAATTTATGGAAAAAAATCCTAATTTTTTAGTTTTTCCTATGGAGGAATTTAAATTCATCTTCTGATAATACCAAACTTACTGAATCTAAACAAATATTATTTCGATTCCAATGAAAATTTTATATTAATTCCCTTTTATACCTGGTTTTGAAGTTATGAAAGATAAAATCCGTTGCTCTTCGCGCATGCATATTTAAAAGTTATTTACTTCGAATATTCATATTTTGTCGCATATAAAATGTATTTACTTCCATATTTTTATAATAATGCTGCACTGATTTAATATGTCAGAATATCGTAATTATCTCGTAAATTTTGAGTAATTTTGTTAAAACTTTTGCTCTTTCGAAGCAGAAATAGAAAGAAAGAAAATCCAAGCACTTGGATTTTAAAAAAATATTCCGAAAAAATTTCATTATTTTTTTTTTTAGAAAACATTTTCAAATAAAAAAATACAGAAAGTTTCAAATCATTATCATTTTTCGGTTAAACAGATGTACCCTAATTATTTTTTCTATTATCTATTTGCTCACTTAAATATTTGCTGCATCATGTCAATTTAAATATATTCATTAAGTACTAATTGAAGTACAACGATAGTTCATTTAGTCTTTCTGGAGATATATTCGAAATAGCATAAATCCGAAAGAGGCCGTATATTTTTGATCACCATATTCTGTATAATATCAATGCCATGCCAAAATGATGAAACCAAAATAAGTTTCTGTGAAATATCAGAAACAATAAGTTAAAAAATTAATTCTTTATATTTGTATGGAAATAAGAACACACTTATTTTTAAACCACTTCTTTCTTATTATCCCAGTTGTAATTGCTTCATAATTATATTTCAAAAAATATATCCTTAATTGAAGGATTATCAGACAACTTTTTGTTTCAATTGCCCACAAGAGTATTCTAATAAGCAGAAAAATTACTCCCCCCTCCCGCCATTTCTATCTCGGTTGAAGAATTGAATGTTGATCCCAAGGATTTAACAAACAAGTTTTGTGTCGCCATCTAGTAATAAAATATACAACCATATTTTTCTCTCAAAATGGTTTCACAGCAAGTTAAGGTATCCGACTACGTTCGTTTTAAAAAATCGGATTTTTTTAAAAGTACCTAAAACTACGGTTTTTAGATGTATTGCCGATTATAATACAAAATACCATGAATACAACAAAATGATTTAAAAATAAAATATATTTTGGGAAATAGGAAAATGTGTAATAAATTTTGATGAAATTTAACCAAAAGGGTCAACACTCTACACACAATTGTAATGCAATAATCCTATTTTTCTTTGTACACAAGCTGTAGGATATAATGATGAATGAAATGAACCAAAATCTAAGAAAAATCCTGAGATGCAAAGGAGTTATGGGTAAAAATATACGTATATATGCATTTTGAGCATAAATTTATTTTTTCTATAAATGGCTATATATGAAAAGAATATTTTACCAACAATAAAAATTTTGGTTAATTTCATTGCCCATATTATTTAAAACACACGCTGAAATTTTTATTTAAATATCTTTAAGATTTTTTGAGATACCATGCTAACCATGGATAATTTTTATGAAAATTAAAATTTAAGTTAAAGACAAATTTTAGCTGAAAAATATGTTTTGCTTAAAATTATCTTGTATGATAGGCCAGGCCTTTCTTTTCCGAGAAAAAATAAACTGTTTTAGAAAGAGGAAAGTATGAACTACAAGAAATAAAAATTTTTAAAAAATTCGCCAATGTGGTCGTTAAAATGTGTTTTCAACATAGTCGGATACCTTAATCGAAAAAAACTTTTTTAGAATTTGATGTTTTGAGAAAAAAAAGTTCATTCTTTATTCTTTAAAAATATGAAAACTAAATTACATGCACATTTACATCAAAACTTGCACAAGTGAACAAGAAATTAATTTTAGTGCAACTATATAAGCATTGTTATAAATAAATTGCTATAATTTTTTATACTAGGCTTAAAGTTACATATTTCAGGGTACTTAAATTACAAATAATTAATATATTCTAAAAAAAATAGCTTTATAGAGAGAATTACTGAATATTTTTTCTTCAGTTAATAAGATTTTTAGATAACATTTGAAATTTACAACTTATCATAAGTTACAAAAGAAGTATTCCAAACAATTAAATTCATTATTTTAATTAATTTGCTATATCTGATAATAGAGACAATACCATTTTAAATGTATTCATTAAAAATAAAGGTATTTATATATGTGTCAATTTATATGAATACTGAAAAATTGAGGGATCTTCATTTGAAAAAATAGTATCTTCAAAGCAAAATTTCCGCTTTTTTTAAGTTAAAAATTAATTTGTTATTAATATTTTGCAGATAATGTAAATATTCAGCAGAATATTAATAAATTTTAATTAACATAAAAAATGATAAGAATTATAGTAAGTAAATTTTGCAAATCATTGTAGTTAAATTTATATAGATAATTAAAATTGAATACTGGGAAAATATTCGTTTCATAGGCTAAATGTTATTGAAACAAAGTGGATCTGGAAATCGGTCATTCCAAGCTTTATTATAATATTGTATTAATTAATAATATTTGTTAAAATTAAAATCTATTTTTGTAATGTTTTTAAGAACAGCATCAATGTTACCAAATACTATCATATTTCCGCATTACACATTGCTGGTGTATGTATTACTATTATATAAACTTTATTTGTTGACGCCTTCTATATTTATTTTAGTCTTCTTTCTTGTAGCATTGTACTTATTTGAACACAATCTTATTTACTTCATATTTAATTTAATGAAACACAGAAAAATTAAAACATTTGTGGAAAAGAATAAATAATTTTGCATTTCTTTTAAATTTGCTTGATTTCTTACTCCGTTAAAAATCATAATTTAATTTAAAAATCTAAGTGGAAAGCAATAGACATATTTTATTATTAACTAATTTTAAAAAGCACATTCTAATTTTCTCTCATAAAAACTATAAGAATGATATCGTTCGATAATAATTTGGATAAAAAGTCATCATTGTTTGAAGGTGAATTGGAAAGCATACGAAATCTCCATAAACAAATTATATTTATATAAATATAAATACAGTCATTTTTTATAATTATAGTTATTTATATTTTTATATAAATATTTTCATTTTGATATAAAAATGTAACACCATTTTTTTCCCCAAAAGTAATTTTTCTTAAGCATGCAATATCTATAAATTGTCTGAAATGTTTTAATAAGATCTAAATTTCTACTTGTTCGTAATACATCTTTCGTAATCATCAACTGTTGAAATTTGATAGGTATGTACTATGGGGGTGGGGGTTTTATCGCTTTTCATTCGCCTACATAAAATGTCAAGGTACAACTTCTCAGCAAATATATTTATTACTACTCTGTATTTCTATCGTAATAATAATAGTTCATAGATTTTTAGGAATAAAATTATTTCGAAAAATAAATGATTATCATACTTTAAATTCCATTTATTTATATATTAAATCTTTAACATTAACTTGAAGAAATTAGAGAGATGAAATGCCAAATTGGTGTTGTGTTCATTTAAATATGATTATAATTATCAAAAAATATTATTTATATTTAAGGGCAATAGAGGGCGTCACAAAAGTGTTTGATTTCCTTCCTTTATTTTTTTATTATTATTTTTTAAGGGTGAAAACAATAGAAAATATTTCATGCTTTCAGGTGAGTGCGTGCTAATGAGACGCTCATGTGTCAAGGAAAAAATATATTGATGGACGGAGTTGAAAAAGGACACAAGAGGTCAATTACAGAGCTTTATTTTCCTGATGTCCAAATACACAAGTTTGTTCAAATTACATAAACCGTAAGGTATTCGGATAATATAAATATTTTATCAAATATAATTTTTCAGGCTCTTATGTGTTTCATTCAGTTGTTAGGATATTTATAAGCAATAAAAGTTTTCTTTAATAATTTTTTGTACAAATGTGGATGCTAAGCTATCTGGAAGACTTAGAAAATAAATAAAATAAAGACATTTGCACGAGGTTAATAAAATAAAAATAAAACATTAACATTTTCATATTGCATCAGAATAGGAAATTATCTAAATTGTTGAAGGAATGTCCCCATAATGTGCATTGCCTACGGTCATTAAAAACCTAAATTTGACTACCATTCCTCACAGCATGCTGTAGAAGCATATAAATTTTATAGAACTTGAATTCAACAAATGAATTCGATATAGGAAAGTTTCAGTACACCATTTTATTCATACACTTTTATTCATACATTTTATTCATACACTGAATATACTTCGCCAATTAAATATAATTGTTACATTATAAATGTTGCTCGTAGTCTTAAAAAACATTTCACCCAACCAGAAGATGCAAAAAATAAATTAATAAATAAACTAAAAATTTATAATGGAGAGTGATAATAGACTTAATCATCACTATGGATATTTTCTATGACTTACCTGCTGGAAATAGATTACTTCTAAAACTATTAATTTACCAAAAACAGTTTTGCATGATCTTAAAACTCAAAAATATATATATATTTAATGATATCGATTTTCTATCTATACAGTTTTTTTCTTTACGTTTAATAAATTCTTCAAGCTTAATCTACAAGGTTGAGGTGCTTTTATTGTTAGATTTGATTTGGAAAAAAAAGGTTTTTAAGAGTAATACTCATCTTAGTACCTCAGTTCCTTTTTTAATGTAATGAAATTCAAACTAATTCATCAAAATATTCAACTAGGATACGTTTGCTTATAGCAATATAAACAATTACTTTTTGATTATTAATTCTAAAATAAGACTTCCACTTCCGTTCATGTGCTCATGTTTCATATATATATACACACATGTTTCTCTCTCTCTCTCTGTGTATGTATATAGAGATTGATTGATTGATAGAGAGATAGATATAGGGGAATTTATTTCAACAAATCTTTAGAAAAAGAAATAAAAAATTTACAAGAGACATTTATTATTACAGTAATAGATAAATCGACAAATAATTTCTGTTTGATTTGTAAATATTAATATAAAGAACTGTGAATTAAAGAATATAAATCTAAACTGACATAATTTAGTTAATACCGGTAAAAAGGAACTGGATAAAAGGATGTTAGCTTTCGCTAATAAAAGCTTAAATTGAAACTTGCTCTTTAAAGCATCCCTATTTGTTCCCAACAGTAAAATTTAATAAAAAACCAATCAAATTTAGATTCGTAATATGAAGTACAAGCAGTTACAACTACAAGGGGAAACATTTCTTTGAATACCTGAAAATGATCCTAAATAAAATTGAAGATGAGAATAATTTTGTTATTAATAATAACAGAAACGCTTTAGAATTTTTAAAAGGTAACAAAATTTATAAAATTAATACTTATGACTTTGAAAATTTATACAACAACCAGCCCCATGAAACATTAATAAATTTCTGTACTCTTATATATGACGAATATTTAAATGAAGATATCCTTAATAAAAATAACTTGCAGGTTTCATGCAATTTTAATATTATCCGAAAATAATGTTTTCAATGGTATTAATTTTTATAAACAAGTAAAGGGTATTCCAATGGGTACAGCTTTCTCAAGTGCTTTAGCTAATATTTTCCTGCATTATTTCGAGAAATATATATTAAAAATAATTTAATAAATGGTGGGAAATTTATTGAAGATTTAATTTTGATTAACTTAGAGAATACCAATATTGTTACAAATTTCTATCCTAAAGAATTAATTTTAACAGAAACAAATAAAAATCATCTTGAAGCTACTTATCTGGATTTAAGAATTGAAACTGCTACTGATAAGACAATAGTTGGTATTTATGATAAACGAGATGAATTCTGCTTAATATAATTAAACTATGTAATTATCACTCTAATCTTAACGCTAAAATTTTCAAAAATTTAATTTTCTCAAAATTTAATAAAATTAAAACAATTTGTAATTACGAAATTTCATTTAGAAAAGCAACAAATAATTTTACTAAAAATTTAAGCAATAAGGATTTTTT
>JAPMOQ010039897.1:0-27778 GCA_026543055.1 Argiope trifasciata
CGCCAGCCTCCTTGGTGGCGAAAAATTTAGTTAGTTCAGTTCGCATTAAAAACGCGTACATGCGCTCGTCCGTTTAGGTTTCTCCACTATTAAGCTGGAGACAATAATGCCCTCTGAAAACAAGGCGAAAAATGGACACTTTATTGTTTAAATCCTACTACTAAGCTAGGATGTGAACCGACGTATCGTCTTATACAGAAAGTCACTTCGCTAAGAAGCCGAAGTCAACTGTGAAATTAACCAGCACTTAATTGTTAATGTAAAGCCTATAGGTAACTATGTGCATTTAATATTCCTATATCCTAAACCTTGCCACAGTTTCTCTCTATTGTTATTTTTGTTTACCTATGTTGATTTTGTGTAATAAATGTTTTAAAACTAAATACGTCCATGTGCCACTTTTTCTCTTTTTACTGAGCTATCGTATCCAGTACTTTCAAATAAAATGTGTTTAAAACGTGTTTTTGTGTCTTTTCAGCATACGTCCAGTGGTACAGCGCCACCTATCGGTGATTTCTGGAACTAAATTTTTTTTTCGTGAAATCCGTTTCCCCATTTTTTGAATAGTATGTCCACAAATTTTCAAGCCTTTACACTGAGTAGTTCGATATCCAGGGAGGTCAGAGTAGGGGTGTTTTATTTCTGGCCACCCGGTATAAAAGATCAAGGCATCTAATATCGTTGAACAATCTCTGTGGAGGGGGGAAAAACTTCCATGTGGTTCTCCAGTCATCAGTATCTTTAAGCAAAATATCTAATGCAAGCATTTTGCCGCTTTTTATTTGAAATATAAGATTATGAGAGAAGAAATCAAGGAGCGTCTTCCCTCTTCGCTTTTATTTTTGGAAGATGTTGCAAAAATAAAATTCAGAGCTACCAACCTCAACAATTACTGATTTCATTTCCTGTTTGTTTGTCCTGTTTGTGTGGTCATTGTTCTGTTATTATTACAATTCGGATGTTCTATTACTATTATGTAGTCATTATTAAAAATTGTAAGATGTATTTCATCAAAATTAATCGACATGATACCACTGACATGTATAATATTAATAGTATTAATCAAATTTGATGGACTCCATCTTATTATCATGAAAGCTTAATAAAAGAAACATTAAAATAATATAAGAAAAACAAAATTAAAATATTAATTTAAAGAATCATTAATTTTTTCATTGATAGAAAGCTCTAATTGGCTAGCTATATTTCAAAGTGGAGAAATTAATTAATGAAGATCTAATTCTTTGAGGTTAGGTAATTTGCCGTAAATTCTTATTTTGTAATATTTCTTTAAATAGAGAAAAAGGATACAGACAAACATTTGTGATGGTTATAAGGGCCATGAGCTTTCATACGAAATAGATATTTAAAAAATCTTTTAAATGGTTATGGCTGAGGAATGAAAACCTTTCATGGGCTTTCTCCATAAAAAATGTGCAGCAAAGTTTTACAGTCTTTTTTGCGAGTGAGTGATATGACATAAATATCCATTGAACTCTTGAGGAAATATTTAGATATAATATATTTTCATATCAAATAAAACTTGATGAATTCGGATAAATGGTTGGGACTAGGCAACTTCTTTAGAATTATTATTATTATTTTAAATATATATGTAGGTAATAAGAAGTTATAAATATTCTTCTGACAAATGCTTTTTTCTGTTTTGTACGGCCCCGCTGGTGTGGTGTGGAGAGGGGGGTGCCACTTCAGGTGTCGTCCTCGTCATCTGACCGTGGTTCAAAATTACGAGGTCCGCCCCAAAATAGCCCGCGTGTTGCTTTAAACGGGACGTTAATATAACTAAACCAAACTAAACTAAACAAACTGTTTTGTACGTTTAAAATTAAAAATTTTCATTATATGTATAATTAAAAAATGGGTAATATTTTAAAAACAATTGTCATATTGTCTTATGTTTCCAACCCAGTTCCAATTATGGATATATTATTATTTACATATAACCAAACGATGTGAAGTATTCTTACTTTATATCATAAGCCAATATAATCCTGAAGAGAACTATCAAAAATTTTATTTCAATTAAATTTTATCGGGAAAAATATTTTTTCTCGTCTTTTTGTTCTTACTCCATTTTTCGATGGGTTATTATATTGACTTTATGAATAAATGATGACATTAAATAATTTTAACTTTAAAAATTAAACTTTCATGTGCCAATTTTTAAAATTAATTTTCGGTTTATAAAGAATTTTATGCGAAAAGGATTTAAATTTAAATTTTGATACTTTTCCGAGTACTTCGGAATAAATGTTTAAAACTATAATATCTTGGGGATCTAAATCTTTTGCAAATTTAAGAATGTAGGTTTTCTATATTTTGTTACATCAGTTATGTTATTTTTCTCATTTATATTAAGATCACATGCGTTTAGTGATATTTATATATCCATTTAACCTATTTATAGCAACATTATTTCAGTTTATTAAAAAAATGGAAGGATAAGACAAGATTATACTTTTATTTAATTATAGTGGCAAATTAAAAATCTTCTAATATTTCTGCTTGAAATTTATATATTTAATGTAATATATAATTCATATGTTGAAAGGAATTTCTTTGGCATGCCGACAGAGTTTCTTCTTTAGTTTGATAGTTGCAGACTATTCCACCGTAGATAAGGTGTGCAAAGGATGAGTTCTAAATTCAGTTACTGGTCAATATTGTACTCATATTAGTTGGCCGTTTGAAGGATGGAATGCCGATTCAGAAGTTGTCCTTTTCATATGGTAATATGAAGAGGAAAATATATAAAAGGGTCTGTCCCAACTTAACCCTCGCATAGCTTCATAAAAGGAAGATCAGTTAACAAGTCAAAGTGTATTCATTTTTATCGATAAATATGATCTATGTGTACAATTTTGTGTCAGGTTATAGACTTATTATTACAATTTGGACATGTATTGAATAAAACGATAAAAATTAAAATAATAAATAAAAAATGACGCATTTTTGGTTTTTAAATGAGTAAAAGAATAAGCTTAATATTCACTTACAAATTATCATTTTTTTTTTTTTTTTTTTTTTTTTTTTTTGCCTTTTTACTAGACATGCCACATTTGAAAATTAAAATTACCAAGAGCTAAGAAAATCAACAATGTTTTACAGGGAGCATTATTTCATCTTTAGTAATCTTCAAAAAAAATTTGCTTTCAGTCATCACGTTTGAAACCTTCCTGCATCCAAAGAACATAATTTTGAAATTATATCTGCTCATCTGTGTATGAACACGATAGCCCAAAATGAGATTTAGCATGTGAATTTTACACCAAATTTATAAATTTTTATTGAATTTAGAACGAAATACATTCAAAGGAGATTCTGTCTAATTGTAAGAGAACCAGTCAACACGATAACTACAAAACATAAAAAGCGTGAAGGATAAAATTTTTGTTAACAGATTTAGCATCTAAAATGTAAATCTGTATCAAATTTCAAATCAATTCCATCTAGAAGGTTGACTGCCTGAACGTCTTCACTTTTTAGAGCATGTAAATGTAATAACTCAAAAGCGCAACATTATAAATTAAGGAAATTTGGCATACAGTTTTAGTTTTCTAAATTATACCGTTATCAGATTTAAACTGATATCTATCAAGGAATATGCCATCTAGGTCTGTACTTTTGTATGTTTGTAAGTCTGAGAGCTCAACAGTTAATAATAAAATTTAGAACATATTATTATTAAAATTATTGTTTTATGTCAAGTTTTGGTTTCAATCTAAGAAAGGCGTCTCAAATGTATATTCGGTATTCTTAAATGGAACTCGAAGCATAAAACGTTTACATGCTCAATTCTGGAAATAAAATTCTCTACTAGCATTCACTGCCTTGCCCAAAGTTTATAGTTTTATAAAAGAGAAAGGGGGAGGAAGAGCTTAATAACCTTTATTAAAAATCCATGTCAAAGTTTTGAGAGGTTACTCCTGCTGACTTTTAATCGTGACATTCTGAAGCAAGTTGTAGAAAAGAAACTTATATAACTGATAAAGAAATTCTATTTTTTGACCCAGATATGATAGCAAAATATCACATTTACTTACACCGTGTATCAAATCACAATACATTGAAAAGAACCAATATGAAGAAACCATAGTTTGGAAAATCTATGAATTTCTTCATTTTGTTTCCTGATTGAAAGATTTTAAATGATCTTTCAATTGGTGGTATTTGAAATGCTGCTTATCATTTTCAGCTTTTATTAGTTAAATGCTTACTTAGTTCTGCTTGAGGAACAAACTTTGCATCATGCGAGCAATCCAAATCATTGGGAAACTCTTATATCATTATGGAACGCAAATTTTTACTAGATGTGAACGTAATCAACACAAATAAGATTTTATAAATAACTATAATTTTTATACAAAAAAATCAATTTAGTGTATAGACCTCATTCCAATTTACAAAAATATAAAAAAAGGAATAAAAATGCAGCAATAAAATTGTTTTAAAATAAATATAAGCATTTATATCGAGCTTCTATCTCTTGAAATTTGGCTTCCCATTTAAAAAAGTTAAGGAAATACCCATATTGATATTGACCCATATAAATAAAAATATATTTCTCTTCATATCAGAGTAAAAGTTAAAAAAAGTGTCTCTTCTTTTTTACTAGCAAAGAATAAAATACAGCTTGGTATAAAAGCCATTTTCATTTATTTCAAAGTCTGATTTCCTTAAAATAAAAATAACAATAATAAATGACAAAACGTAGAAATTGCCCAAAAGTATGATTAAAATGGGTAGAAATGAATAAGAAAAGACAAAAACGCTATAACGTTTCTCAGGTGAACATTTTTACTCAAATTTTGCATAACTTTCGCATTATCAGAAAATTCATTAGCTGCTTTAATAATTAGCTTAACGATCTGTCTCTTAGTATATTTTGCGTCCTTCATGTAGATATGGGAGCAGAGTTTTTATAAAGTACACCATTTTTTATCCTTTTTTTGACGTTAATATTAACTTCTGACGAGCATAGGTTAGTAGTGAAAAACGTGGTATAATTGAGGGAGGGTAAAAAGGGGGGGGGTGAAGGCCCTAGGTCTTAATCAATAGTAGAGAGTTCCATTGGGTCAAAATATTAGCTCATTTATTTCGCTTTTTAAAGTGAAATCGCTCGAGGAGGCGAAAAAACTCTTTTCACTTAATAAACCATTGATTACAAATGAGACAGCAATAAGTACTAAATTAGTACTTATTGTGCGTTTGTACAATAAGTACCTCGCGTTCTTATTGTGCAGATGTCCCTCAGAATCATTTGTAAGTTTTTTCCACTCTTAATTCTTTTAGAATAATCCACTGATGAATTCAGGTGCAGTGACATGTTCTTCAGTAAATAAAGAGTACAACTATTGTCGGATCTTCGAAATAGAAAAACTTTAGTTTTTTTTTTGATTTAGTTGTTGCCTCATAAAATTGAGGGCATTATTGTTTGAAATGTAGGATGTTTTCAAATGAAACATTCAAAACACAGCGTTATGTTATATATGTTATAATGAATTCTATGTATTTACTACGTGCATGATTGTGATATGTTTTTCGTATTATTTTTTTTTCCAAGTTCGGTATTTCGCCATAGCTGCAAAAAGGAATGTTCCATCAGGAAATGGCAATTAATTTTTTAAAAATGTGACGTTGATTCAAGAACAAGAAAGAGAGTGAAAAGTGTACTAAAATTTTATTTCGATTTTGTTTACTAAGATACCACAAAACAAATGCAGTTATGATATTGTGGTTTTCTTTTGTGATCGATTAAATTTTTCATTAATTTAAAGATAATATATCTTCAACAGAATATTTTTTAGACTATTCGCAGAGAATGTTCACTCTAAATGTGGCCCATTATTTAACTTCTAAACTAAATTACATAAGCAAACCTTTCCAGCTGCAAAAATGACAAACGTAGAGTTAAATTTTATGTTGTTAGAGCCAATAAATTTATTACTGAAAAAAATTACTGGGTCTAAAAGTTTATATCATTCTCCCATATTTTTAGTAACATTAAGCAAAATATTTTGAAACTCTAAATTTTTACCTTGTCAAAATTAATCGAATTGCAAAGCCTTGAACACCATTTCAGACGATTTTAAACCATTTCAATGGAATTCTCGTCAAAGCTTTGCTTATTAGCAAATAACAGTTGATTGGTCTCAAATAATAAAATTAAATACTTAACAACTTTCTCGCATTTGGTTGCAAAAGTATGGACATCGTTCCTTGATTTCACCTTTTACTCTTGATTTTATCTACATTTGCTAACTTGTAAATGAACACTCCTCTGATAAAATGCAAGTTTTATATAATTTCCGCTAAAATAATTAAAATGAAATTATGTTTTTCTTTTATACCTCAAATTAAAACATTTAATGTATTTATCTTCAGAAATATGTCGATATTCTATCTAAATTTATTTCAAGGCAATTCCATTACAATTACTTATAATCCGTTGATTCTATGATGAAATTTATCTATCGAACACTAACTGCTCTTTTTCTCGGAAGAATTTCTATTGTTTGCTTTCAGCAATAGATGGCCCTGCTAGAACTGAGAAGCCCTGCAGTGAAATCACGTGATGAGTGCGCTGAATCGATCCAGAGAATTGTGTCTGCTCTCTAATTCGATCATCGCAGAAATAAATAAATATATATAAATAAAAATAAAAACTGCAACCACTACTTAATCCCCCCCCCCCAGTAGAATTAAAAGAGATGCATAAAGTAATCCATACTTATTATAAAGCTCAATGTGTGTGTGTTGGCGCTCTACAGGCCAAACCGTTGGATCGACAGCTACCAAATTTGGTACATGTATAACTTGGAGGTCGGGAATGTGCACCTCGGAACCCTTTTTTTGAATTTGTAATTAAAATTTGAATTAATTAAAAATTGAACGAAATTTCGGCGCTTTTCCCCTATAGCTTCCGAAAATATTATCGCACAAACATGATTTTTACATCAAATTAAAGATAAAAAAATTAGCTTTCTAATGGTATCAGTGTTTTAACATATAACTTAAGTTTTATTTTTAACGATTTTTTAAAGAAATATTTTTAAAAATATATTTCGGACAAAACAATAAAATTTAATCTGCACGAGCACGTCAAGGGGTAAAATATTAGATTTTATTAGCGTGTTGCCATCATATTGACGGAAGTTCAAATTTAAAAAAAATCAACTATTATTGCAAATTAAATCTAATAGAAAAATGTAAGTGTCAGCACTTGGCAGGATAAAATAAAATAAATATAAAATGTGATAGTTTTAAAAAAATAAATGCAATGCAAGGTTTCTACAATCGTTTGCAATATCTAAATCATTGATTCAATAAATTTTTATTTACGGTAAACCTAATTGAATTTATGCAGGATATGCATTTAAATTCCGACTCAATGGCAAATTTGTAAAATATTAGTAATAGACATATATTTTTGTTTAGTCTGCTAACTTGGTCTAAATGAAGTAAATAAATATATTTTATATAGCTTGAATCAAACAATGCATTGATGAATTAAATTTAAATTTTCCATACTTTTCTCTGTGAACCATATTTTACAAAATATTTTTACTAATATTTTAGACAAAAGTCATCAATCAATCATTGATGCAATTAGGTAAATTACAACAACCAGTCTTCTAAATGAATCATTAAAACTGGTTGATTTATAAAAATAAAAGAATATTATTAAGAGAACGTGTTCCCTTAGATCTTTCCGTCCACTATTTTAAAGAAGATATCAATTTTCTGCCAATCAATGCTCGGAATTACTCCAAGGCTGATAATTAAATGAATGTGTTTGCGTATATGAATGAATGCGTGAGTGTGTGTGTTAGGACATTGAACACCTGACAATAAGATCTAGAGCTACCTCACTTTGTATTTACATATTTACTTTGGAGGATGAAAAAGTATACCTTGATGGAGTTTTTTTAAAACTTTAATTATTTTAAAATTAAGCTCACATTTGGAATTTTCCTGTGGTAATTTCCGAAAATATGATTGCACAAAATTGTTTTTTAAATCCTCTTAAAAGTAACTTTTTTTTTTCATTGATAACAATGTTTTAACCTATAAATTAAGTGTCTATTTTTAATGAATTTTAAAAAAATACTGTAAATGTATTTTCCAACAATTAATTTCTCACAAAATGGAAGTAGAATTTATCCTGCAAGTGCACGTTAAGAGTACCAGTGCTTTGCAGTTACTTTGACAATAACTCATACTGAATGATTAAATTAACTTTTATTGTAAATTAACCCGATGAAAGTGTGATGTTCAGCACGTGTTGAAATTGTAGCGTAATGTTATGGAATAAATATAAGATGCGATATTTTCCACATAATCCCATAACAACAGATTGCAAATCAGAGAGATATATAGTACAATGCTTAAATAATCGTAAGGCTTTTATAATGTTACGTGAATACCGGAGGCTGAACTTTAAATATATTTGGCTGATAACTTATAAAGAGAGCAAGGTATGTTATTTAGTTGAAAATGTTAGAACGCTTTACTCATGGCGTAACAACTGGTCGCCAAAGGCGGCTAGTAGTAAATAAAAAGAATCTGATAGAACTTTGAGCTGCATGATACTGTGCAAAGTAAATATTTGAAGATAGAAGAAGAAAGTATCAGGACAGGAAACATTTAGTAAATAGTCTAGGTAGATTAAGTAGCTCTAATTTTATATAAATTCACTTGCCAAATTAGATATTTAATCTTTTAACGTGCATTTGGAAATTCCATATGGTTTTATTGTGTACTAGAAGAATTAGCAGGCACTTGTAACTATATAACACCCTTCCCCAGATTTTCAAGTGCATTAGTCTGGTCAATATAAGATTTTGAAACGTGGTCTCTCATATTAGACAAGATCATACATCTTTTTCATGTGCGTATGCTGCGTGTACGTTATATCCGCATTCCAGCAGAATATTTTTTTAAAAAGCTTTTTTATCATTTATGTTATTATTTAATTTTTGTTTTAACCATCTTTGGTTGATTCGTCTGGAATATTGGTCCTTTTCAATTTTAATTACATCTTTTATGTTTAATTTGATACTTATAATTCTTCCAACAAAATATTTTTGAGCATCAAATTACATTAAAGATGCTTTATTTTAATCGCTTTACACCTGTTCTGTTTTCTAAGTACATGGACCTTACAAATGAAGTCGAGTATCAAGATATATTGCCATCAAAAAATTTTACAGGTTGCGTAATCAATCTGCAAATAGCCCGTGAATTTTCAAGGTAGTATATTTCTGATTTTTTATGAGCAGATAAGTAGCAGATATTTTCTGCTTAGATTTCACCTTCCAACAGAATAAAATTGTGAATGCAAATAATTGATGAAGCATAAAGAATTATTTGAATTTCCTGGTAACAATGAGATCAGTGCTAAAACTGCTGATAATTACTGATTTTTTAACTGTCAAAATTCTTAAGAAGCTTATATGACATGAATATTAATATCACTAAAATAGTAATTTCGAATAAGGTGTAAAAATCAATTTTGTGAAATACTTTCTCGAAAACCGCCCCGTCAAAACTCATTTAGTTTTTAATTAATTATAACTTCAAACAAAACTGACCCGAGATGCATATTTCCAAGGTATATTTACATACAATTTATAGTTATAGTTCAAAGGATCTGATCAACAGAGAGCCAATACACATGCACACAATAACCACACATCTTTATTATTATAGACTTTTTCTGCATTCATGTTCATTTCCTCATAGAAACTATCTTTTAAAGATAGACAGATGTATTAGCTACCCCGTTAATTTAAAATTTTAAAACACAATGCAATTTTTTTACGTAACAATATTACATTAAGATTGGGCTAATCCTGCGAAGGATGATGTAAAATATATATTTGTCAGACTTAAAATAAACCCAGTGTAAATTTTATTAAAAACATAATCCAATTCATTTGATGTTTTAATATAAGATTGCATATAGCATTTAATGTATTAAAACCTCCTCAGAGCTATTAAATGCCTTCATACGACAACTCAAGATTTTAAACTAGTGATTTGCAATTCATTTTAAAACATGTCTTGAGTAATTTTATAACATAAAATAAAGAAAGGTATAAAGAGTAATATTTGTTGCATTAAATTTGCATTTAGTCATTTCTGACTCGTACAACAGCCAATCTAATGCAGTATTCTGAAATTAAATCTAGCTATATTGCCAAAAACGGATATATAATTATGTGATATTGTGTGATAAACATATGGTAGGGAGAGATAATTTGTGAAATCTCTAAGAGCTAAATTTATTGTTTAGGGGCTTGTTGTTATTTAGAGGTTCTTTTGATAGACAAAAAAAAGTCCAATACGGAATCAAGAATACTGCGAAAATTTTACTGAGGCTTTATACGGCTGCGAGAGAAAGAAGTTCGCTAGAATTCGTGGGAAATTGTTAGAAAAATGGCTTGTAATTTGCGTCGCTTCGTGGTAAAAATGAAGGCTGCACTTTAGATTAATTTTCTAATCCATTAGTGATCAAGGGAATTATAACTGGGACACACATATTCAAAACATCATGATGTCTAGTTATAGAACAAAATATTTTGAGATATTTTTTTTAATATTTCCAAATATTGTTCAGAAGTAGATAGGAGTCATATAAATATCATTAGCATTTAACTTTAAGGCAAGAGAAACCGAATATAAAGCTCAATTCCATTCAGAATATAAAGAACAAGTGCTTGTTTTCAATTTATGATTAAGAATGCTGATATAGTATTTTTGCGCAAACATTTGAAATTTGGCATTTTATAAAATGTTTTGATATTTAGGTAAGGTAGGAAAATAATATATTTCACTAATTTCCTAGATCAATCTTTTCTGCTCACAATGTAGACGTGCAAATCGGAAAGAATTACAAGACTGTTTCGTTTCGAATATCATGTAGCAAAGTACATGATTTCAATATTCGTTTCAGACTTAATATTAAAAAGTTGCGTTTTGCACTTCGTTCGTTTATATAACGCTTTCTTTTAAATAAAAGCCTGATCGTGATATTCTCATATTTTCAAACAAAATCTATCTATATATGACAAATGTTATATTAATACAGAAAGTCTACAAAAATATGTCTATAGAACGGCTAGTGGGAATATTCAAAATATTAAAAAAAGTCATATTTTAAGATAATTTTCTACAAATAGCCTAAATAATATTTGACATGCTAAAAATGCTTAGGTATGACATACAATGTCTAGTAAGAATATGTAACATATTTAAATATCTATAATACTTCATATTTTCCTTAAAAAGGCTCAGGCCTTTTATAGAATGCTGGCTTTTCATGTATTTCTAATAACATATACAGGGTGTTGCCGAATTCTAACGGCAAATTTAGAGAGGTTATAACAGGCATTAAGAGTATAAAGAATCACTTGACAACATAGAGTCCCAAAATGCGTTAAGTAGGTGAAAATATCAAGAACATAGAAAATCCGAGAACATTTTGGAACGGTAAAAAATTAAAAAATAATAATAAATGATGTTTTAACTATGATTTTTTTAAAAGTGAAAGCACATTCCTAAAATTTCTTTTTCATGTTGATAACATGCGGATTTGATTATCTGAGGGGGGGGGGGGTCGTAAATTACTGAAAATCTAAAAGTAGTTTCGATCCTATATTTGCAGGAATATTAATATTTGAAGAAAAATAAAAATTTGAAAATGTAAGGAACTTTACGTTTTATAATTTGATATAAGCTTTTAGTGAGAGAACTGGAGAGTTTTAAAGATATTCAAGCAAAACTATAATGAGGACCAGAAAATATCGCTGCAACATCAGTATCGATAGTCGCAGAGAGCGTAATCAAATTCGGAAGACAAATTCAGAGCGAGGATAATAGGCATTAAGTAGATGAAAAATTACCAGAAAACATATGCTCGCAGGTAATATTTATTCAATGAAAATCCCAATTCAGTCTTCGAAAAGACAATTAGCCTGACAAAGAGAGTGATTCTATGAATGTGAGAATAAGAAAAAAAATTTTTTTGGACTTATTTTAGAGCCAAAAGTACTTTCGAACTTACGTTAAGCGAAAAATAAATGTTTTTAGTCATATAGAAAAAAAAAAAAAAGAATTCGAAACAGAAATAAAAAGATGATTAAACACGGAACTTCAGTGTCTTTAATAAACAGAGAAGAATGCGATTCTTTTTCAGTCACAACGATAGCCAGAAGTAAAGTTTGCACTTAAGAGCAAACGTACTCTGACGGAATAGATTGCTTTACAGATAGCAGAAAAGATAATTATCGTTTCAGCAAACATACTGAAACTGAGCTCCTCAAACTGAAATTTCCTACAGCTCCCCACTCTTTTTTTTGAGGGGAAAATGACAAAATAAAGTTTATTTCATATTTGTCCAGACAGGATTTTCGGAACTCTGATTGTAATTACAGGCAGAAAGAAAAATTGGACAACGAAGCTGTTATTTTCTTATAAACAAATATAATTTATTTGGAAAGCTTTCGTTAATATAATAAATGGAAATAATCACTTTCTGATCAATGGTGTCTTATTTATATTTATTATAAGAGTTTTTTAAAATTTATATCAGAATAATTTTTAAATTCCTCATTCTCTACTATGAAGTCTTGCACAATAAAAGCTTCTTCTATGAAAAAAAAACTTCATTAAGTGATCTTTTTACTCTTAAAAGGAGAATTTAAATTTTAAGTTATTTTTAGAAGAAATAAAAATTATTTTCTTATTTAGTCAAGAAACTCAAGCGATTCTTTCAATTTTCAGATGAATCTTTTTTTTTTTTTCAATGGCGAAATTTTTAGGACGGTCTTATGGAACATTTACTTTGCTCTATGAGAGTTTTCTGTTATTTTCTAAATCCTGAAATAAAACGACTATACTTTTTAAAAGATTCTTAAATATTTGACATTTAGAGTATGTGATTTATATTTTTGGAAATATATCGGATTTATAACTTGGAGATAATTAGAAAGCCTTTTTAGATGAACGAAGTTTTTAAGGATTTTAGTTTAAATATTTATTAAGAAGAACATTTTTATTTTCGCTATACGTGAATGAGAAAACAATGCATCCTCTTAAAAACAAAACACCTCTGTTGAATAGAACTAATATATTGTTACGGATTTCCTATATTAATCCGTCGGGTTCATTTTTTTACCTTCTATAGTGGGTATGTACAGTGTGAAAAGAGTCGAACACACAGTGATCAGTCCTTTAGTAAAAGACACAACACAGGCGTTTATTTACAGACGAGACGAACACACAGCAGCACACAATAACAACAGTAACTCACAAGTAGTAACAATATCTACAGTACTAGCTATTGTACTCGACGCTGCTTCCTCAATAGACTACAAGGCACACAGCTTCCCGCAGCCTCCTGTCTTATATATACCAGCGGTAGGCGGGGCTAACATCTTCTGGACCAATCAGGAGCGTTCTAGCTGGATCTCGGCTCCTAGTGGACGGATCGGGAAAATTCTCGATGTTTCAAGTACTTTCCATGTCGTTGCCAAAGTCGCCAAATTCGTCGTCAAGTCACCAAATGGTAGCCAAGTTTGTTGCCAAGCCTTGGGACCTCTGACGTCACACCCATTCACTATTCAATACATACTACTGTTAATATGTCTTCCTTACGATGGCAGTATTAGCGAGGGAAAGCAAAACCACAGGTTCATGACAATATTATAAACTTTCAGTACTTAATTCATTTATATGAATAAAATGTATGAAAATAAATAAATAAAATGTAAAAAATATGTAAATGCCTATTGTGCGTTTCAGGACATTTCCGACGATCCTATCTCACAAAAGGGTGAGACGATGAAGGATGTAATGAAAGAATTTGCTTTATTGTTAAATGTTCCCTTCTTTCATGCCTGCTCTCACACCTTATTTTATCGGATCAAAGCCGTCCTAATGCATGCGCAAAATAGAGGAGGATTTTAGAAAGCGTTGGAAAACAATAAAAACATTTGACTATAATACTGATCTCTTTTCAAATTGGATCAGTTGACATAGGAAAAAAGAGTGTGAATAAATATATAATTCCTCTAATTAATTTTCATGCCTATGATAGAAATTATTAGAATCAAAGTTATTTTTAGATTTAGATATCCAATCTTATGCAAAGAATTTTCATAAATATTTCAGACTAAATCAAGGCTAAAGTTTTTTTTAATTATATTATTTATAGCAGAGATCGGAATTCGCTTGTCCCTAAATATCAAGCACGATTTATAATGTTTGTTCATGTAATGAAAATGATCTGAAAGGCTGTAATGATAAAATACCTTTCCTAATTTAATATACTTGCATTTCTGATTGTATTTTAAGAATATTTATTGTATTCGACGATGGCAACCATCGATGAAGAAGCCACCACTCAGAAGGGTTGTTGAATCATATATATTTAAAATTTCAAATATAACAGAAAAAGAATATTTCATAGTTTGCATATACACCCAAGTTGTAATTAATTACACAAAACGGGTTTAAAAAAAGATATAGTTGATTGATAATGCAAAACCCCGAAATATCTTTGCTTTTAGGGTGAATTATCCGCACAAAAATATACCTACCCACTCCCCCACGTGTTGCCAAATCACATGGATTCTAAAAATAATCCATCGACTGTTGAGGCGTGATTTACAGACTCAGTGGCGTCACGAAAAATGCGGGGGTGGCATTCTGCCATCTCCGCAGGTTGAAAGAGCGCTCGTGGTCGCCAGATAAACAAATAACGCCTACAAAGTTAATGTACTTATAATAAATTATTTTATTCTTAACTGATTCAATCATTTCACAGTTTAAAATACCATGTAACAAATGGAGTTTAATTTCAAATTTTCTTTTTCAGTATCATCATTGTGAAAAGGAACCTTTATATTTATGGAGTGGCGTAAAGAATGTTTGCTATGGATTTGAATTAGGTTTTTAGAAAATTTCTTTTCAGATACCTTAGTTACTTTTTTGCTTTACAATGTTTAAACAATAAATGTCAAACAAAGATAAACAATTTTTAGATGTCGATAAAATATTGTATCACTAAGTATGAAACAAAGTAAACTTAAAAGTCTTATTGCTTAAGGAAAATACTTCAAAAAATTCTAAAATTAATTTTATCGATAAAAGTAATTTCTAATAGTTTCTAAAATGGAATTTCATCGCCGTTTCTTTTTTCAAGCTTTGTATTTGATATGCAACAATTTGTTAATTTAAAAATAGAATTTATAATTCTCATTCTGCTCCCACACTCCCAGGAATATTTAAATTAATTTTTATGGACAAACATTCCTTCCAAACATTCCAAACATATATATAATAATTATTTTTTTCCAATAAAAATTAATTGAATTTTACTTAATTATATTAAGTCAAAATGTTTTTTCAAAAACTTATTAATGCTTTAGAATTTATTTTATTTTAGCCTATCACACATAAAAAGATTGTATCTCGAATTCTCATCACTGCAATAATAATAATAATAGCAGAGCGAAAAAAAAATGTTTAATTTTATTTATAGGCTGAATGAATAAAATTTTTAGTGCTATATTATTATATATTTCCCATGTCTCATTCATATATGCTTTATCATTTAAAAATGCAAATTTTTCTTATAGAACTTATTACCCAAATGTAAACTTGAAATATAAAATAGGAAAACTCAAGGCCATATTTATCATTCAATATATCTAAATTTAGATTTGAATTTAGAATATACCAGCGGGTGACCGATATCCGCTCGGAGAAAACAGGTATCGAAGCTAACTCGAAGATTTAAATTTTCAATTGTGATTTATCAAAACAATACATGCCATAAGAAAATTTGTGAAACCATTGGTGAAAAGATAACCGGTTAAAGTGCACCATTGTAAACTATTCTAAACAAAGTTAGAGTTTGGAAAGGGAACTATTCTATACAAAGGTAAAGATTGAAGTGTGTTGAAGTTCAATATTTTTGACAAATTTATTTAGAAAAACCAAACATATATACATACATAAGAAACATATTATAAACCTATAACAGCATAAACATAAAACTTTATTAGTTCGCCATATTGGCTATAGATGGCAGCACGTTACCGCTTGAAAATTTAAGTAGCCATTATGGCGAACTAATAAAGTTTGAAAATATCCTATCTGTAACTCCGAACTGCTCGACCGTAGCGCTTCAAAACCGGCACCAATCGATTCCTCTTGGCCAAAAACCCCAGACCCTCAAGTTTACCGGAGTTTATTAATTCTGGGGCGATTTTCGACTCTGCAACCATTCCTCGTATTATAGTATTAGATAGATTAATATTGTTTTTCAGAAAGCTGTTTAGACTGGTAAAATTTTTTATGTGGACGAGTTTTGTTTTGAGGGATACGATAATAATTTTGCTAAACCTAAATAGAAAAATCAGCTGCTAAATATTTTTGTATGGCTTTTAAATTCAACAATTTTTTTTTTTTTTTGTAAAAAATAGTCGCAAATAATAATAACAATAAAAAGGCACATGGTGGAGCGGCGTAATATCACGCATTCGGCAAATCCGCTGACTACTGTTGTGGTTTTCAGTAATAAAAAGCTCGGTAAATGGATTGCCTATCTGTATGCAAAAGGAATAAACATTAGAATACTCTTCTGCCCCTACTGGTTTCTCATTTTTAATAAAGCAGCTTAAGAGAATAAAGGAATACACATTTTTTCTTATAGCTTTCAAGCTGTAGTTTTTAAGATAAGATTCTTTTTGTAAGTAATAAAAACAACTTCCATCTACAAATTTAGTAAATACCAGTATTTTATAAAAGCAATAGGTCATTTTTTTAATGTAAATTCAGTGAATTTTAACTGTGATGATATATATAAAATGAAGAAATTTTGCGTAATGTAATTCTGTATAATATGGCAACTGATTCATGTTATTAAATAGGGAATTAATAGTTTGTTTATTTTATAGATGCCTAGAAACTACATATGAAGTACTATTAAGGGATCTTGGAACCAGGATGAACGAAAAACAACTATTGAACCGATTTAATAGTGAGACCAAAAAATCCGAAAAGTAGGGAAGCTCTTTAAGAATCCATGAATCGACAATATATGAGACAAATTTCTACAATTTTATTTTTTCGGAAAATCCTTTTATGAGTAGCCGCTTTTCCAAGAAAAAGATTTCACTAAACATACACAGAAACTAGCCATTTTGTTTCTTGGGAAATTCTAAATTTTTTGGGGGCTATTCGAATGCTGGTGAACGATTTTGCAGAACTCTTTCAATTTAAGTTGATTTCAGTCAATTGACTAAAATATTGTTACGGATTTCCTGTATCCTAAAAATCCGTCGGGTTCTTTTTGCCTCGTATTTAGTGGTTGTGTATGGTGTTAGAGATGATGATGAACACACAGAACAATGATCAGTCCTTTAGTTGACGAACACAACACAGACGTTTATTTACAGGTCGGGGACAGGACAGCACACAGACGACAAATATTTATAACACTACTATGTACAGGAGACAACTATTTACAGCCGAGACGAACACACAGGACAACACACAGCAGATAGTAGTCCACAGGTAGAAATTCTGTAGTGACAATGTCCACAGAGCGGCCAGACAGGATTCAGCCGGAGAGGGAATCTTTAAGGGATTCGCTTTCACCTCCTGGGTCTCTCCAAACAGGCCGAACTATTCCTTTGTCTCTTCTTGCCTCTGCTGTCGACTCACTACTTCGCACAACGGGAATACTTCTTAGTTCGGGACAGCTCCGTTCACGACGACGACACAATGGGCTACGACACATGACACAGGCTTCGTCAGTATATGCTACACAGAGATTAGCAGTCCTCCGTTCAGGACTCCACAGTTCAAGACCTCTCTCTCTTAGGTCTACCCGATTAATTCCACAGCGCTTCTTGTCTTCTTCGTTGAACACTAGGCCGTTTAGCTTCGGCTTCTTTCCATTGCTGCACTTCGGCTTGACTCCACTTGATTCTTCTTCAGATCTCCTTTCCCTTTTCTCCGCTGCCTCGCTTCGACTTTATCCGTCTCGATTGATTCCCTCACTTCAGAGGATGGTTGACGGGGCGGCTAGCCCCGGCAGGGGCTTATCCCCGATATGACAAATGAAGAGGACATGACTTCAAAATAGCTTGCCCTGATGTTTTGTGCGGTAGAGCGTGATGTTGACACTTCGAGAGCCAAGGCCTGAATGAGGATCTGGAGCAGGTGGGCGGAGCATCTGGTTTTTGTAGTATCAGTCACTGAGGTGGGAAGGTGAGGTAGCGTGTTTATATACTTCCCTCACTTAGCCGCCTGTCTTATATATATACCAGTGGTAGGCGGGGTTAACATCTTCTGGACCAATCAGGAGCGTTCTGGATGGATCTCGGCTCCTAGTGGACGGATCGGGAAAATTCTCGATGTTTCATGTACTTTTCATTTTGTCGCCAAAGGCGCTAAATTCGTCGCCAAGTCGCCAAATAGTCGCCAAGTTTGTCGCCAAGCCTCGGGACCTCTGACGTCACTCCCATTTACTATTCAATACACATTACTGTCAATCTGTCTTCCTTACATTGACAGTATTAGCGCGGGAAAGCAAAACCACAGGTTCGTAACAATATCATGTTTGAAATGATTGATTTATCTCTTAAACATATTCCTTCCTGATCAATAAAAACAAAACAAATAAAATAAAATATACAAATAAACAAAATAAACAAATAAAATAGACTTGAAGATTTTACTAGGAAGAAGTAAAAAAAAAAAAAAAAACCCTAGAAGCACTATTTGAAAAGTACAAATTAATCAAAATTAAGTCTACAATATTAACGAAACCGAACAACAATGAGGTAAAATCTTGCGAAAATTTCAGGTAAAAAAAAATGAAACAGTTATAAAATTTAGAATTTTTGAAATCTTTCTCTCTCTCTGGTACAAACAAGGCTACTGTTGTTACAAAATATAAGGAATTAGTTATTCAGTTTTCTCGTATAGATTTCATGAAAATTATAAGTTGAGTGAAATTTAACTTTGTAATTTTAAATTCGTAATTTTTTTCTTTAATACTATTTTTTATTTTAATAATTTGTTCTTGCATTTTTTATAATATGCGACTTCTAGATTAAATTGGATTAATATTAATATTTGTTTTTATGAACAGTGCTTTTATTTTCAATTCACAAATTCTAAGTAAGTTAAATGCGAGATTTTTCCCTCTTCAGCACGTAAAATCATTCACCATAAGAAGTAATAGTTCACAGCTGAACTTGTTAGAAAAACGATTATTTTTTTAAAAAATAAAGTGGTTGGTCAAAACGAGTAGTTTTCACTTCGCTTTAAATTGTGATATTTAATGAATATTGAAGATTAATCAAAGAAAAATAATTACTAAATTTACTATTATGAAACTCCTTTAGGATGGTTCCATTCTCCTCCAAATCTCTGCTTCATTTAAAAAAATAATAATTTATAAAAATGTAATGTAATTATTTAATTAATTCTGACTTACACTATTTTACTTTATTTTTTCTTATTAAGCGTAATTTTAATAATTAATTCATTCGCTCTTTGCCAAATAAATTCTTGAAAAGATTAATTTTTTTCTTCACAATTTTATACCATAAATCGGGAATTAAATACTGGAACAGTAAGATGCCTTTAAACTATTTTATACTCTTTTTAAAAAATAATTTGACTCTAATGCTAATTAAATAGAGTTTGCTTAATTATTATGCATACAAAAAAGAATGAATTTATAGTACTTATAGTATAAGCATATGATAGTTTAATAATAACATTCAAAGATTTAGTTAATTCTTTGTTTAATTTTAGCGATATTTTCTTTTCAGCTAATACAGACGTCAAAACCAAAAAGTGCAAAATGATAGTATTCTGAATATTTTTTTAAAATCTTCCTAAATTTCTGAAATTTAAGACAGTGGGATTTCATTTGTTTTGAAATAGATAATCTTCATGATTTTTATACACTTCTGTTCAATTTTATTTAACATATGGAATTAATATTTGATTAAAATGCTAATATTGCATTTGAAAATGTTCTCAATTTTTATTTCATTTATTCACGAATTTATTTTAAAGAAAGGATTATTGTGATTAATTAATAAGAAATATATTTAAAAAAGAAAAAATTTCTCTCAACATTAGAATGACAAAGTTTCAACTGCTCATAATTCACAAAACAGTTCTTTAAAATTAAAATTTTTACATTCATATTTGGTAATTAGAAAAATTCATTTCGAGTCTTTGTCGTTCATTTTCTAAATAAAAATTCATGCTCTTAAAGAAAATATAAGGTTCAATTTCATTAGAAACGTGATTTTAAAAAAAGGAATGCTGCAGACGATTTTGATATTCATTGCTATTGAGACCATAAGTTATTCTAAGTTAAAAAATCGCGTGGCATCGCTTTATTCTAGAAACGTTAATTTATTTATTCGTTAGCATGATAAGTGAATGCAAAGTATTTAGTGCAGTTGCGCAAAATATAACAATTAAATTTTTTAAAAGATTAATATTTTGAATCTTTTGAAATGTGGCATAGATTAAACGCTTAGATCATAATAAAAACATGTTGAGGTTTCATGCATGCAAATTGTATGAGGTATTTAAAAATATTAGCGATTGTTGCGAAGAAGTTGAAAATTTGTTTCATCATTGTTGCTGAAGAATAATGTTATAGATGTTAAACCAACACAATGATTTTCTTCATGGACGGAGAACAATTAATGCATCATATTGTTGAGAATCTTTGGAGAAAATTAAAACAGCATATAGAACCAAAAAGATATTTATTCCATTTCGCAATATTCTCTTTCTATGTGATAATGCAAGTTCCATACAATTCAGAAATACAAGGAAAATTAAAGAAACCTTACTGGCTACTCCTCTAAGTTCTTATCTATTTTTTATGCTTAGCATTTTATGACTACAATTTATTTGGATGATTCAAGGAAGCGTTAAACCGAGAAAAAATTTCTTTAATTAAAGGATTAAAAGAATTTGTGGATAATTGATTTCACATGAAACCAATTTCTTTTTATCATCTAGAAATAAAAACAAAGTCAATACACTGGAAAAAGCATTTAGATGTTAAAAAAGGATCTGCAAGAAAATAACGTAGGTGACATTTTGGTAAGTAATAAACGAAAATAATTTTTTTTATAATTGTAAAGCTTCTTTTTAAAAATTTGATAACTCTCACATATAATCAATTATAGGTTGTCTGTGTAATATTTAGCCCTAGATCCAGTGTTTTGATAAGCAATTTTTTATTCTTGAATATGAAATACAATTTAGATATTTTTATAAGGGTAAATTGTATGTACTATGAATCTCCTTATTTCTAATTTATTTAAGGTTATGAAATAAATAAATAGCAATGTATTATGATCCAAACATAGTAGACTAAAAAATGAAGAAAAAAGGTTTACTGACATGTTTTTCTGTTCCGAGGGTCTCCTTTTTTCATATCTTCTTCTTTAGAACTTAGCACTTATTTCGTAATGTTTTTCTCCTCTGTCATATCTCAGTAAGACTCCCGGACAACTGAATGGCATTGAATGCCCAATTTCGTCTCTAGAAATCTCTGCGAAGACAAGTTTCCGTTTCGTTGCGTGACAGCAATGGGGTAAGTGTGCTAGAAATGATTATCAAATTCAATGTCTCTAACCTGACAGAACTCCCATGGAGAAATGGGATCTAAATTTTCATCATAATCGCGTTTATTGTGAATTCTATTTTTAGCCCGAAGAATGATGAAAATCAAAATAATTCATAACAAAAAAAGTTATGCAAAAATTAATCACAGAAAAAATGTGTATATATATTCTTCACTATCAGATTGAGAAGAGAAATAAATTATATTTTTTCTTTGGGACATAACAATGTTTGTGCTTAACACATCAAGGGGAGGCATCTTTTTTTTCACCTAAATGAAAGCAACGTAACTGTACTGCTGACGTTAATATAAATGATAATTAATACAGAACTGAAAAAATTTCAGTGGAAGGCTATGCAAAGAAATTAACTCACAAGTTATTTTACCAAATATTTGCATTCCGATTGATCAAAGCAAAAATATGAATTTCTTGTAAGATCGAAAGAGAAATACAGTAGCTGAAATTTAGTATCATTTTAATATTATTCTGAAAGAATTTCAATGCATGAACAATACAGATTATTTTGAGAAAAGGAGTAGTTTTTATGTGTTATAAAATATTCAGAATGCATTTCGAATTTGTTTCATAACTTCTTGGTAGATACTTGCTTACAGTAATAATTCGCATTTAGGTGTATTATTATGAAGAAAATAAAATTTTAGAGAATAATATTTTTTATTTGAAAATTTTAAATAAAGATCTAGCTTTATTGATAAATATTATAATAATACATATTCAACGACTGATATTTGTGCAGCGAATCATCACTATAATATACTAAGTTTGCGTAATAGTTTTTCTTCTTTTCAAGTTAATATGTTAATATTTCAAGTTAATTAGTGAGCATTTCTAAGAGTAGCTTTTGGTTCTAGAGACCATGATGATCTTCAGAAATTTTCCCAAAATGATTTAATGAGAACCATTGGAATAGGTAGTCTTCTTATAAAGAATCTACCTAAAAAATTTCACTACCAAACACTTTTAGATAATGATAAAAGTTTTTGTCCTTGTATCAATATCAATCTTTACGTCGTTTTTTTCATTTCACAATATTAAAAACAGAAGCTTTAAATTTTAAAACATTTTTTTTGCAATATAAATCCAACAGCTTTAGCCATTTTTCCATAAATGACAATGGGAAGTAAGTTTTTACAATGTGAGTGGTGGTAAATTATATAATATAAATAAAATGAAGTTTATCTACAATATTGATTTATTTCAAAGAGCATAAATAACCGTTTCTATATTTGCTTTGCACTACTCTCATATATCTTTAGTTTAGTCGGGTTTCTCTATCTAGATGTATATATTTGCAAACTTTTATGATTAAACTTTTTTTCATGATTCAAAAGAATGCCATAAATCACAATTATAGTCAAGATTCTTGTCTCACCCTAGTCTATAATACTCTGCATGTAAAAATCAAAAATTGGTCACGTTTTTATGAAATGCATCGAATTCAACTTGTGTTGATTTTCATAAATGTGCATGGAATTAATTTTTAGGAATTAATCCAATTTCAACGCAGTGGTTTTAGAATTTTAACATTTTATTGCTTTCAAAATTTATTATCTAAAAAAATAATAGTATTGATTTATTTCAGTACTTTTTTTATTGCACTGGCATTGCACTAATGCAAGGAAGACAAAACATTCTCCCAGGTTTCAGCGGTATGAGACCATAAGTAATCATAAAAGAGAACGCAAACAAGAAAGTAATTTCATTTTTCTTAGGCATCCAATTTCATGTGAATGATTGTCATTCCAACATCAGTAAAAGAAATGAAAGTTTAATCCTAAGAACTATAATTGGCTGCGGTTTGTTCATTCCTCTTAAAGATTCTTTGTTCGTAGTGGAGGTAATTCAATATAATCATTAGTCACAAAATAATAGAGATAACCTTCTTATATATTCAGAGGCTTCTCATCCCTCGCACCTCTTCTTGCAGAAAGGATTTAGTCCCTATAGGAAGCTTCTTACTTCATATTTGAGATTCTTGCAAAGCTAATTTATAAAAGCTATGTATGCGTATTATGGCTTCTATTTATTTGTTGCGGTGTGTTTAAAATAAAAAAAAAATAATTACAATAATTCATTTACGCCTTTTTACAAATACATTTGTATGTCAAACAAAGGCGATTTTATAATTACAATAAATATATAATACTCTGTTACTATAACTCGAAACAAGTCACAGGCATACAAACTGAAAAATATGTTAAATGATTTTATTAAACTTATATAAGGATTTTGAAAAAAATTAATTTCCTCAATGAAAATAATTTTCTTATCTACCTTAATTCCATACTACATGAATATTAGAACAATCTTTCGATAAAACTTTAATTTACTAGAATTAGCGAGATAATTAAATGAGAGACTTTCGCAAGTTCTTTTAATTGAAATAATGAATTTAAACAGAAAGGAGAAAAGTTTGAAGGCAGAATCTTTAATTTATTATCAAACCGAAGCACCTAATTTTCTAAAACTCGAAGCATCTATGCTTTTATCCAATTGTCTGTCAGTGAAATTTCTTAATCTGCAAACCACTGAAGAAAATTTTTTTATTCGGTCTGAGAATTTTGACTTTCATTTATTTCTTAAAGTAATTGTAGGAATTACTGAATCCATCTTTGCCTGGAAACAAGCTTTCATTTACAGCTTCTATGGAAGCCACCGTTTATCGTCTGTGTTTCTAATACCAGTTTGAGAAGCACTTCTACTTTTAACTTCATTATATCGTCTGGCCGGAGGCGATTGCCAGCGACAGTAAATTAAGTTAGCTTTATCAGGCTCAGTAAGAAGAGTAAATATTGGAACTCTTCGAAGCAATTAGCTCCAGGATTGGCTAGATGTGTTTGATGTAAGAATGATGGCCAAAACCTTCTTAATTATCTAATGAATATTGCATCGGATCTGTCTAAATAGCGTTCTTTTGAGATGATTTAACGATATTTGCTCTATTGTATTCTAATTTATAATGCAAAGTGTCATTCTCAGAATATTTTTAATGAAGATAGTTTCTAATTATTGAATGAATGAATGCTATAAATTAAGATGAAATAATTAATTGTACTCCGTCTTTAATAAAACTGTCACGAGTTTGGAGAGTTAAAAATGAGATTAGAGGTTTTGTGAAAATGCCGAATGTTCATGAATTTGTTGATTAGAAATTGGAGGAAGCAACTGGTTTGTTTAGAGTCTACATTGCATATAAGCATCTCAAAATTTTATGGGCATGCTACTTTTTTTGAAATAACAGTTCAAAAAATGATGCGAGTATAGAAAAATAATAAGCATATAGAATCATAAAACTATTAAAATACAGAATTATGCTTATATCACACTTTTTTGGAAAAAAATAAAATTCGAAATAAGCTGTCATACAAAGAAATGAACAATGAAAAGATTCGATTTTATAATCATTGTATCAAAAGAATTTATATATTCTGTGTTTTCTACATGTGATCTAACCATTTGAAATTGAATTTCTACATGTGATCTAACCATTCTGTTGTATAGATATTTTTTTTGATTTCTTATTAACTCATTTTCGTAAAATTAATTAGATATTTGCATATAAGAATAAAATGATTTTGAAATACATGTTGCTTGAAAATGTAACTATTATTAAGATCAGAGCTTGGACATCATCTGTAAATCGAGACTCACGATATACAAAAGGAAAATATTACTGAAAATGCTCTAAGGGTAGATCATTAGACTTAAAAATACAAAATTTGGTCTACAGTTATCCTGTACTTCTGCCCATGAATATATTTAAAAAATTTAAATTACAATCTTAATAAAAATTATTCAAAATGCTAACATTTTTTCCCATAATTTCCAGTATATCTTAATATAAAATCTTACATCACCACTTTAAAGCGACGAAAAATTACCCATTTAGCGATAATCCCTTTAATTTTCGAATTAATAAAAATAGTATCATAGAAAAGCTAAATTTCAGTAATTTTAATAAATTGTAATTTCAATTATTTTAATAAATTGTAATTCCAGTAATTTTAATAAGTTGTAGGTCAGTAATTTTATTTAATTTTTCAAAATACTTTTTAGCATATTTTGCAGTACTTTTCATTGCAATATAATTTTTTATGTGCCTGTTCAGTGGAAATTAAAAAAAATGATTTTAAGACAGACAAATCAAGAGTTACGTTACTGTGATGTTTCGGATTAAGTCTTATTTTTAGATAAAGGGTAAGATTTCAAATCTATCTTACCCTTTTTTTCACAGTAAAAGTCTCTGATAAAGAATAAGAAGGAAAAACAAATGTTTAAATTTTTGACAAATTAATGGAAAAAATTTGAATTTTCGCGCAACAATGTAAATCTACTGTTGGAAAATTAGCAATATATATATATATTTGCAAAAATAACAAAAAAGGTGAAATTATCAAAGAAACAATTACTATTAAATAGATATAATAAAATCTTTTTTTTAAAATTTACTGCGGTACAAAATTCATTTTTGTGCAATAATGTTTTTGAAAGTTATCACTGAAAATCTCGAAAATATAGTTTGATTTCTACCTAATTAAAATTTTAACTGAAATTTCAAAACATGAAGAACTAGTTCACTCTTTTCATGGTTCTCTAGGTGACACACACTCACTTTTGTAAGTCGTAGATGTTTATAAATAGAAGTTTTTGCCATTAATGATTTATGAACCATTTTTAATGTTTTGAAAAACCAACAAGCACAAGGGCAAAAACAGAAAAATAAAAGTTTTTCTTTATAAAAATATCGAAGTAATAACAAGCTCTATCGATTTTTTTTGTTCTCGATTTACTCAAAGAACTCAGCACAAAAGGTCGGATAAAAAAGCAGTTTTAAAAGTTTTCAGCATCCATCCGTTGTTTATAAGGAAAGATGTGAAAGAAAACCCAGGAAAGTATATTTTAGGTCGTAACAATAGGAGAAACGGCATTCACTTCTTCCTGCTTCAGTTTAGAAGATACTTTTTGTCCGAAATGTTTATTCAGCATTTTGAAAGAGATATCTTGCTTTTACGGTACTGCTTTTATTTAGAGTGTAGATATCGCTATTTGGAAAACTTTCGAATCTTTAGAAACTCAACTCTTATTAAAATGTCACAGTTCATTTTAATTTTGTTCTGTAACTGAAGGAACCAATAGAAAAAGATTTTTTTAAAAGAGTAAATAAACGAAACAAAGAAGATATACTTTTCATTTCACTTCCATACTACGAAATTTATTAATATATTTTTTTAATATAAATCTCTTCTTCAAATCTTAAAAGTTGCTTGATTGTTTTAACTTATTATTTACCTTTAATTCATTGTTGAAACTTTTGACATACTTTTATGAGTTACTGAAAATTGAGAGAAGCAGAAAATTTCTGTTCTTAATTTTCAGTTTCGTTCACTCTAAAATTTCAGGTATTCAGACTATGTTGAGTTTTGAGAAAACCTTTACAATGTAGAGTATACATTCAATTTGTTCCCTTTGACTTATAAATGGCAAAAGAGGAATAATTGGCATAATTTAAGAATTTTGATAACAATTTCCAAACTAACTTTTATTTCTTACTCTTGTTGCGTACATAAACAGTCGGCTCAATTACTCTTGAATAAACATATGCTATGTGAATACTTAAAAGGATTTAGTTAAAAATCTTAAGCACATCCAAAGCTCTGATTTTAAACTACATACTGAATTACGACCATCTTGTTCATTGCAATGCTGGCATTGTGTTCACTAACAAACTGATGGATAGAAAGACTTTCTTTGACGAATATCATACAAAACTATGCGCATACAAATCCGATTTTAAGATCATGTGCCGAATTTCACCATTACAGCTTTTTGTAAAATTATCATATTTATATACGGAAAGGCAGAGCTCCAAATCTATGTTTTTTGGACACAGAAAGTACTCAAAATTTCGTAAACGGAAAGAAAGCATAGCCAATCAGTTAAGTATTAACATCCAAAATTTTCACGATACTTCAAGTTTGTGCATATTTGACAATGAACTAGAGCTAATTTTTTTACAACGCATAAAGAAGCGAACAAACGCGATAGTT
>JAPMOQ010039903.1:0-12350 GCA_026543055.1 Argiope trifasciata
AACTTTTTGTTGTTTAATTCTGAATTAAATTTTAATTTCTATTTCGACCTTATTAGTTTCAATTTAATTTTTTTGAATTCAGGAAATGGGTTTTAATTATTTAAATGCTCATATGGTTATGCATATATATATATATATATATCGATTTTTATCTCAATTAACCTAATTAGCGCAGAAAAAATTATGCATGATTACATTCAACAGATAGCTGCCAATAGGAAAAGGATTATAAGTATACAAATTTTCAGAGCCAGATCAGTAAAAATCAGTTGGTTTTTGTGCAAAATATCTGGAAATAGCATTTTAGATATTAACCAGGTTTCCACATTTCTTGTTAAATAGAAACTGCAGAAGTAATGAATGACAATCTGATAGAAAACATGATGCTTGTGGTAATAATTCCAACATAATTTATTATTATTATTTTTTAGAATTCATTTAGTGCATTGTGGTCTTGCATTATCATGCAGCAGAATAACTCCTTCCCTACTTACAACCACTGAAAATTTTTCAATTAAAAAATGATTAATCAAATAACTCAATGATAACTGAATTTAATATTTTGCAGTAAAGATCTGAATTCACAATATGTTAAAGTTTAAAATGTTCCCACTGGTGTGGTGCGAAAATTTGGAGAGAGAGGTGCCAGTCGCAGTGTACCACAACAAATCCTGTCAACACAGCTATGTTCAGTGGAGGACGGGGTGGTCGGCTGTGTACAAGAAGAAGGGGGTGCCGGTCCAGGTGTTGCCCGCATCATCTGACAATGGTTAAAAAGTATGGGGTCTGTCCCAACATAGTCCTAGAGTTGCTTTAAAATGGGATGTTAATCTAAATAATCGAAAACAAATCACTATTCTAAAATGAATGATTTTGCAAATACTTCAGTAAACTCACAAAAACTCCGTTTTAGGATACAAATCTACCTTAGGCAAATCATTCGAAAGAGCCATTGCCTTTCCCATTATCATTAAAAAAACTATCAATTTTTATTTAATTTTTAATGTTTAAGAAAGAGATCAAAAAATGGTTCTTATTACCATTCTAGCAATAAATTGCATGTGTTGGATTGATTAACACTGTTTTCTTCAGGCTGACGCAAGATCAGGAACCTACTCTAACTTTACCATTTGCAGCAAAATAATCCCATGCAGTTGAATAGGGCTGGTTAAGAATATTTGACTGTTCCTCAATTGTCTGAAATGGATTTGCTTTCAACTCTGCCTGAACAAGTCACAGTCTAAAGTTAATAATTTTCCTGATAGATATGAATGGGGAGAATCAAAATCACTGCATGTGAACTTAGTAAACCCTTTTGGTATTTACAAACATCTAGTACATTTGGAGAGAAATGTTTTTGTTATGTTATTATTTTTGAGAACACACAAACTTTATACAATGCTAAATATGTATCTCTTTTGATATTTGGCAGGCTATTTTATCCATAACTGGGAAAGGAGGATACTAAGATAAATTCCTTTCAAGCAATCAAGTCACTTTAATCTTAAAATACTTTGGGCCACACTTTGAAGCATATGATCAACTCATAAATGTCAAATATATATTGACATGTGCAGAAACAATATTATTTTCCAATACCCAGATATAAAAATATTGGTAAGTTATTTATATCACACATTTTCTAAAATTTTAATAGAAATCATAAATTATATTTTAATGAGGAGATGTGCAACATAATCATGACTAATTTTTTTCAAGGATATGTTAGCAATTTTTACACAAAATAAATTCTTATACTTTCACAAATTTAAAGAACTGATCATTTCATTCAATATATACTTCATATTCTGTTATATGAAAAAGAAATAAAATTAAATCCCTACAGTTCTCTAAAGTAGAATGTCCATGTAAGCTATATAGGACAAACCATTTGACTGAGAGTCACCCAATTTGACACAAATATACATTGAAGGGTAAAAAATGTGTACATTGAAGTAATTACTGAAATAATTAAAATAACTCAGACATTAATAAATACAATAATGATTCAGTAATTACACTATCCTTTCTCAATAATTTTTAGAAAAATTACGGCACAAAACCTATTTTACACAATTTTTAAAAAGGTTTTTTTAATTATGGCAATTTTATTTAATAATATTTTTTTGAATTTTTACAATTTTTAATTTTGAAGAAATTGTATACATTTTCAACAATAAATTTCATTTTTGAGCTGATTTTCAAACAATTTTACTTATTCTGTCATAATTGTGTAATTTTCTTGTATTTTTGAAAGTAAAAAAAAAAAAAAAAAAAAAAAAAAAACCGAAAGAGTAATTCTGTTTCATTTCTATGCAGTTTATGTGAAAAATAAGAAAAATGAAGTTACTGCACCACTAAAGTTAGGGATTAAATAGAGATAAAATGATTTCATGGATAAGCTTGCTATGAAGATTACCAATATACAAGATGAACAGAACATATATAAGTTATTAAAATAACATGGTTTTCATACTTGTAACAATGTGATAGCTAAAAATATTTTATTTGGGGAAGTTCTGCACCTTAAGCTATACATTACAGATTTAATCGAAGATATATTTTCCCAATAATCCAGCTGGTAATCAAAAGCAGCTAGCTAATACTTAATAGCTTTGAAAAATGATAATTACACTGATACACTTGACTGTTGGTTGATGGATTACTCTACTTTTCAAATTCTTCAAGAAAAGAATTCTTAACAGCTTCACTTTTATTAATTTCAACTTGCCCATCCCTTTGAAATAAAGTATATTACCATTAAAAATATAATGAAAATACAGCTATGAAATAACATAACAGCGATTAAAAATAAAAACTTACCATAGAAGTTTACTATCATCTTCTGTAGGAGGTCTGTAAAAAGGGAATTCTTTTCTTGTAATATTATCTTTTAAATCAACAAGAATTAAACAAGGTGTGCATGTAACTTCCCCCTGAAAAAAAAAGTTATAGCAATAATAACTCAATAATACATAAAGATATCAGCAATATGATATAATGTTAATCATAAAATAAAAATTTTATGAAACGTGACCTGTTTTACCTGGTTTTTTCATTATCTTAAAGGTAATATTTGATTCACAAATAATTAAATTCGAATTAAAAAGTTGAAATAGTCAATTGTTTTTCAACAGAAATCTATACAAATATAAATAAACAGCATTTATTATCATTAATATTATGCAAAAACACGAACTAAAAGTATAAATCTTATGAAACTTTTATAATTATATTTCAGCAAAGAAATGAAATCTGAGTACTAATAACATATAAATAATATATACTTATAGATACCATCCAACATAAAGATAAATATAAATGGACTTTTAAAAATGTTGTATTTTCGTGCTCTTATAAGTATGTATAATTTTTAGGAATTGACTTCCAAAATAATAATAATAACAATAAATCATTAGAATTTCATATTTTGAGCTCAGTTAACAGCAGGAAAATAAAATACTGATATAAGAAATCTAATACACTAAAAAGATATTTGTTTCGTATATTAAATATATACATTTATGACTTTTCACAAGTATTTATTACCATTATTATAATAAAAACTGTTTCAACTTTTATTTCTAAATTTAAAGAAGTCTGTAAATATAAAATTATCATGTACTTACATGAAGATTCAAATCTTCTCTAAACATCACATTATGGTTAATATCTAATGGAGATGAGCTATCAGGTGTATAACAAAAAGAAGATTCCTGAAAGTACATTAAAAAAATAATAGAAAATGATGCAACAAACCATAGATGAATAAAAATATACAAAGGGCAGAAAAAAAGATAGCAGAAAATAAAAAGTAAGCAAGAAACATATTTTAGATTTCCAAATTTTTGAATTTAATAAAACAATGGGTTTCCATTAAAAGCTTCAAAAAGTTACTGATGTTTTATTTAATTCTTTCACTTAAAAATTTAATTAATATAGAATTGTAATATTTATCTTCATCTCATAGGGAGGAGTTGAATAAATCTAAAATTTATAAAGCAGTATTTTTTTCTGTATTAAAAATGTGCTATAAACAAGATCATTGAAGATTTAAGATGTTTAGAGCTATATCTATTTTGGACACTATGAAAATAGATTGCCCTCAAATCTGGAAATATTCAAGGTAACTGACATAGGCACTGATTTTTGACATTGAATTATCAATAGCATCAAATGCTATATTGCTTGGAATGAGAATATAAAGTACAGAAGAAACTTTTCTTATCTTAAATTAAGCAGTTCACTAAAGCATCCCATACATCTACCAGTTCCTAAAATAAAATATTTGTCTAGTAAGAAATTTTTTCCATGCTACCTTACATCTTATTATATGCCATCTCATTAAAATCAACATACAGTATTCTGATCATTATCATCATCATTTTTGTAATTTTTCCAATTGCATAAAACTCAAAAATTCTTCCAATCCTTATTAGAGCTTTATATAGTCATTTTTTAAAAATATTATCAGAGAATGCATGGAATTAACCAAGGTGTTATGAATGTCAGCAGGAATTACAACATAATATAAAAATGAAATATTATGATAATGAAATGAAATAATAATGATAAAAAGTAATGAATTTATACACTTATTTTTTTTCATGCCAATGATACTTTATATAAAAAAATCAAATTAAATAAAAGATAAATGAGATAAATCAGATTGAAATATTTGCTGCAAAAATTGCAATTAGAATTTGATCTGTAGAACAGTTTTGCAATTTTGTATTGTAATGACCAGGTGACTTTGCTTCCTGAAATGGAATAATTATGTTATAATTGATGAAACCTTCATACATTATATTTCTCATTAATAATTGTAAACTTATTTTGAATTAAAGTCCAACATTAAATGGATTCTAATTGAAGAAGCTTTATCTATCAAGTGCAATCTAAAAAAAGAAAAATAATTGCAAGATTTGTAAGAATTACTTCTGCAAGAAAAGGAGAATGCTTACAATTGACTTTGTGTACTTACACCTCAGCAGGTCTACTCTGTGGTACTCTCTCAGGAGAGCATAGGACTTTTACAACCTAACTATAATGGAATGAAAATCTCCTTCCCTATCAATTCAGTGAAAATCTTTGAATTTATGGTCGAAAAAATTAAAAATCAATGAAAAAAATAACAATTTCCATTTTAAAATAGATAGAAATGTTTGAATAATTACTAAAAAATCACACTTTTAGATTGCAGAATTTTAATTTCAATTCTTTGATATGTATTTCAATTCTCAATTTTGATACAATTTAATATTTTTTAAAAAAATTCTCAATATTAAACAAATTCTATTAAGTGTTTAAAAAGATCTTTATTAGAATTAAACTTATTTATAATATTCTGTAACAAATTAATATTTATATATGGCACTTGAAATTGATTGTATGGATAAATATACATCAAAAAATTTTCCACATCAGCTAGAATAGATAAAAATATTCCGTCCCTAAACCTGAAATTTGTTGGCAAAAAGTTTGGCTTTAGATCATGTATTAAAAAGTGGCCACCTAATTAATTGTATAAAGAGGATATTTAGTAAAGTTAGGAATATTGAAGATCATAAGATATTTAAATTTCAATCTTTGATATTAGGTTTCCATTTTGGGAAGACTGATAAATACCTAGCACCAAAACTTTATAAGGGTCATTCTACAAAAAACGCAATATTTCTGGTTTGCAGTAGTTAGTTTCAGAAATAATTCCTTTAAAATATCACTTTAAAAGTTTTTAAATATTATACAACATTTTTGAAAAGAATTCATAAAAATTGTGATGTTTTTATTTTTTTTAATATGCATCTTTCATTGAACGGAGGGATACTTGTATACTTCCATTACATGTCACAATATATTTTCCTCCATTTACTTTTTCATTTATTTGTTGAAAGCAAAAAAATATAATAACTTTAATAAATTAATTTTAGTCATCAGATGCTTTTTTATAATTTCAATGAGTTTTGTATTAAAAAAAATTAAAAAATGTAGCATTTATTATCTTTTGAGTAACAGTCACAGCCTTTCTTGTATCCTCCATTCAGAATGTAGTTAAGTGCAAAAATTTCTCATAAATGGCAGTACAGTCAACTTATTATAGATATTTAGAATCACAAGTAGCCATTTGCAATATCTGTTCTTCACATTGATGCTAAGCAGCCAACTTTGGAAGAGTTTGAGCAATATTCAGTTTGAAGTTAATTAGGTCCTTAACTTTGTGTATCCTCAGTTCCTGTTTTTTATTAAGGTAAGAATTGTTTATTTACTAAAATTACTTTCTTAGTTAATAGTAAATAACTTTCTTAGTATATTCATAATGAACATGATGTGTTAACCCTAAATCAGGATAATGAACAAAACAAAACATAATAATTTGTATCCTCCGTGAATGAATCCTCCGTTACAACACAAATGTAATGGAGGATACACTATGTATAATGGAGGATACAACTTTTTTAAAAATCAATTTTAAGGCTAATATATAATTTTTAATTAGTTCAAACTATTTTCTTAATATAACATACAGTTTTACTATTATTATTTTTGTCACTTTTTAAATATTAATTTAAACAATATTTATTTACAAATTACTTTATTTTTAAGGTTGTAAATTGTTAAGTTCTTACATATTTTCTGATAAATATCCATTATAACAATATTTTTTTAAAAAAAGATAAAAGTGAATCTAAAATCTTTAATTAATGAATTTTACAGTTTTTTTTCCTCTCTCTCTTTAGAATTATGGGGAAGAAAAGGAAAGTGACTGAGAGTGCAAAAGAAAGAATGAGAAAATACAGAGAAAGAATTAAACAAGATCCTAAGAAATATGATGAAACGAAGTAAAAAGAAAGTGCCAGATGGAGAAAGTGTGTAAATGAAAATTATATAAAGACATCTTCTACTAAAATGTCAGAACGAGAAAGAAGGGCACTACAGAAACAATGGAGAGAAAAAACTAGAAAATATTGAGTAAAAGTGAAACAGAGAAAGCACTTGCAAGAAAATCTAAAAACTCCTCTGCCTACTCCAAATATGCAGAATGTTGAAGAAGGAACAAACAAAACAGGAGAATTGGAAGATAAAAGAAGGAGTAATGGGCAGAAAAGGAGAAGAAGAAATCACAAAGAAATAAAAAATAAAATTACATGCCTTGAAAAGAAATTAGCTGAAATGACCAGAAAAGCAAATAAATACCGCCAACGATGTTACAGAATAAAGAATGGTTCTGAAGATAGCCCAAAGACCACTGTTAAAAATTTATTAAAGGGACAATATGTTTCCCCTTTAGTTAGAAAAAAATTACTATTTGGAAGAGTAATAGAGAAACAAATTACTGAAAGTTTCAAACATGAAAAGATTTAAAGAGAAAAAGAGAATTTATTGCAAAATTATCTGGAAGAATTGTAAAAAAATATAAATTTAATTATCATTTATCATCTCTAACTTCTTATAGAATGCAAAAATTTCAACCAGTATTTAAAAAAAAGATATTTTTAATTCAAAAGGAAGTTATTCAGCAGTTTTTAGAAAAAGATGAAAATAGCAGACTTTGCCCCGGAAAAAAAGATACAATCACAAAGTACAAAGAAAAGAAGCAAAAAAGATTTTTAAATGACACTTTGAAAAACCTTCATACAAAATTCAGCTTAGAAAATCCACACCTTAAATTATCCTATGCATTATTCTGCCAATGTAGGCCATTTTGGATTATAACTCCAAATGTACAGTCCAGGGACACTTGTCTTTGTGTGGTTAAGGATTAGATAAGGAGAAATGTAAGCTCAAATATTCTGATGTATATTCAGACACTAACTCAGAACCAAGTTTAGATATTAATGAAGAAGAAATGAGAAATGCCATCAGCAGTACAAAAATAGAACCAAATAACTATGTGAGAATCAAATTAGCTGGCAAGAAAAGCTTCAAACATTATGTAGCTTTCATTATATCACAAGAGTCTTATAATGAATTTATTGTAAAGTTCATGCGGAAATGCTCTAACGGCACGTTTGTTTTCCCTGAAAAGGATGATATATCAGGAGTATATTTAAGTGATGTTGTTAAAGTTTTGAGACAACCTACTATGAATAAAAGAGAACAATATGTCTTTAATGAAAACTTGAGCACATATAATATAAAATAAAAAATGGTCAAACTAATAATTGCAGAAACTGTTTCCTTAATTTGTCTTACATAACATATTTTATAATAAAGCATTTTTCATGGGCAATTGTTGTAGTTACTTTAATCTGCAAAAAATTATGATGTACACAGTTACAAAAAATTAAAATTATATGGTTACTTTATAAAGTGTATCTCCGCTACATGTGTGTATTTTATTACTAGAAATTTTAATTACTAGAAAAAAGGTCAAAAATAACCAAAAAGAATGTGACCAACTATATGGGAGTAGAAAGGGGTATGAAAAGAACACTATAAATGAATTTTCTTTTTAAATGAAGAATTTTTTTTTTGTGTGAAATCTAACTTCAAAACCTGCATTTTCTGTAGAATGACCCATAAAGACTTTTTCATAATACATATAACAATTTTGACTTCAAAGTATATTGAATCCCTATTACGACTATCAATTTCCATAAATGTAAGTGATATAGTGATTTGTGGGTCTGGACACCCCAGAGCCACAAATATGAGCTAAAATAATATAGGTTATTATCATGCAAATAATGTTTACAATAAAGAGAATTACTTTGAAAAAAAATCATTATAAAAACTCATTATCAAAAAGAATCCACCAATTAATTATTTATTAAAAAATTACTATAAAAATTTTTATCAAAAAAATTGCTGAATAAATCATATATTAAGAAATACTACAAAAATGATATTCCTTTAAAAATACTGATAAATATTTTATAGATTTAATATTCTTACCCACTTTATATTCTGAAAATATACTCTCTTAGAACTCTAATAAATGTAATTATTTTCCAATTCAACAATTTCATTCCATATTCCAAAATAAGTAAATTTCAAATTACGCAGCGTGCAATCGTTACAACAATATCTATTATCAGGGATTTCAAAATTTTATCTATTTAATTCCAAAATTTGAAATCCGATTATTTCATCTGTAAAGGATTTTTTTAAAAAACTTTTCAAGCATATTTACTTGAATATTCAACAAATGAGTTCCGATACAATTTACAAAATTTCGTGCTTGAATAGTCACGATTTCATGAGAAGATGACATTTTGCTATTAGGTCTTCAATGCAACCCGCTATACTAATTCTATCCAATAAAAGAAATATATTAATACTAAAGCAAGATCATTATTTGGGGGCACTTACTTTGATCTGGATGGTCTGGATGTCGCCAAATTGTTTACCTTTTGTATCGCCAAATCTGTTATCGCTAATCTCCGCACAGCGCTCTCTGGTAAACCCTGCGTCATGTAGTATGCGCAGTAATGTATTCTTTGCAGCGCATTGATACATGGTTTGCAAATGATGTATCACTGCGCATATTTAGTAAACAAGACGTTCTCATATACACATTTGCAAATCATGTATCTTTACCCGCTATGGACCAGAGGAAAGAAAATAATTTTTACCTTTTGAAGTTTCCCTCTTGTTTAAAATAAGTCTCACACTTTTCCTTGTAGAATTCTTTTAGCACGGGGACAGATAACTGGTTTCTTTCTAATAATAATAAATTAGTAAAATATAAAAAATCAAAATAATAATAAATTAGTAAATTATAAAAAAATCTTAACATTAAAAAATAATGTATATATATATATCAATTATGTAAATCTATATATAACTATATAAAATTATATTTAAAAAATAGTTTGTTAGTATTGTTGAACGAATTATGTGAAATATGAATAATATATCATAAAATGCTGTAAAAGCTTCATTATCATGTCAATTTCTTAGATTATTTCAAATTCACATTTATATAATTTTTTATTTATCATTACCGCACGTCGATGTGTCGAAAAGTTAAACCCATATTTATTAATTTATCTGAAGCAGAGGATAATTTTTTTAGCTATCGGTCTATAACAGTTAACAAGGTTCGGGCAGGATTGGCTGGCTCTACAGTTGAAAACATAAAAATTTTTCATGATATAAAGTTTTTTAAATAAAATGTTGATATTTAAATTACAAAACATTAGAAACCTATGCTTTTCTTAAATATTGTTAAAATATAAAAAGCTATATATATATATATATATATATATAGCCACTAAGTAGTATTATACATAATAACAAATATTAATTACGAGAATTAGTGGAAAAGACAAATAAATGCGCTAAGAAAATGAAGGGAAATAAGCTTAAGAATTTTTTAGATAGAAAGATATTTGTACATAAAATATTCCATAGAAATGAGTACAAAAGTAGTCGATTTTTACGCGCAACCTTTGTTCACGCATGTATCTATGCATTGGACTTGAAGTCGGGAAATGGCGACATATGGAAAAAAAATGCTGCAGAGGGCGCTGCGACTGAAATCGAAGAGGGAGTGGCCTCGTTAAACGAATATTAGTCCTATAAGTTTCGTTTTATCTTCTTGAAGTAGGCGTGGATTTTTTATAGCACTCTGCAATTGGCTCCGTGTGTACTTTGCTTAAATAGATACAACAAATGTAAAGGCAAAGCTTTGTAAATTACTATCCTCTCAGCCTTAACGTAGAGGGGAAGGGAAATAAAAACACCACTACCCCTTAGTCCCGTTCCGAATTAGAAACGCAAGGTGAAGAAGGGAGAATAGGGGTTAGATCAAAGGTTGAGTGGCATTTGCGCTCCACTAGTAACCCCCCCCATGTCATTAAAAGATCATTCACGCTCAGGATTGTCACATTATAACCGTTATCTTTGCATGAAAGATTTGGCGATTTTACAACGAACGCCAAATGGTAATCACAGTTCAGAGTAATAATGATACTCCATGTCCTTGAAAACGAGACGAAGCTTCCGTGGGAAAACTTCTGTCTACCCTTAATTGCGTTTTAGACGAGAGTTTAAAGTAATAAAGGAAATGTGAGATATTTCATTTTAAAAATTTATGATAAAGGAACACGATTATAATTTTCTCGCACAGAAGGCATTAATAATTTTGATGTGCGTTTTACAAATTCATCTAATAAAGTGAAGTTTAATTTTTATTTTTATGGGGATTTTAATCTCTATATCTCTTACTGTTTTAACTTTTTTAAACAAAATGAAAAAAATATATTTAGGAACTGCTTTAAAGTGAAATTTAAGTGTATATCAGTAATGCTTAGTTCTTTCAATTTGTATTTATGTATTCTTGTATGTATACATACTCCCTAAGCTTTTACCTCAAATGAGCTAATGTATTTTTTATGTTAAAATTTTTCAAATAAGCTGTTTTTTGCAAAATATTAAGCGCTGTGTCTGAAATAAGATAGGAATCATATTAATAATTCAGAAAATAAATGCTGGTTAATTTTCAGAAAGAAAAAACAGTTCTATAAGAAAATGTTGATAATTACTGATATTCCTTCAAATTTGAAATATGTTACCTCATTTTCTAGCTAATTTACCGTCAGACAATTATACACAATCCAATGTACCATCAATCGACATGTAAATGCATCTATAGTTCTTCATTAAAACGTTTAATTCTCAGATTTAGTATCATGATCTAAAGTTTTATTCGCAGGTAATGTAGTAACAAATTTCTGCCTATTTTCTTAAAAGTGCTGTCAATGATTTATTACTAATTTTCAATTTGTCTTAAATCTATATATGAAAGAAAGCAAAAAATAAAATATATTACTTTACATTTTATTCGTTCTTTTTTCTCCCCTAATTTTTTTTTGCTAAAACTATAGATTTATATAGATTGAGAAATTGCAATAGTAAATATTTAAATATTAGGCATTAAGATAAAAATAATTTTGCAGCTATGTTAGCATGGTTTCTAAAGTCACCTTTTCTTCTTCTAATAAAGCATCAAAAGATTGCCCTAAGAATTTTTTTTTTAAATATTGCATCTAAACACTTCGAATTACAAAATTTCATCAAATAAGGTATGCAATTGTACGAAAATTAATTTTTATATATCCATCATAATTTCAAGTATTAATTAGTACAATTTTTCTCTTATTTTTATCTATACGTACAAAATTTCACGTTTCTATCCAGAAAATTTTGAGAGATATGCTTAGTTTTAAATTTCGAAATAATGGTCACAAATGTGTTGATTTCGGAATGCAACTTGTACATTATCCAATCATTATGACTTCAAAAAAATTAAGAATCGCGCATGACATTGTTTACTTTCATTGTTCGACAGTTACACAAGGTCTTTATAAAGAAAAGAAACTTTTGGTTATGATGACGATTTATTT
>JAPMOQ010039904.1:0-44586 GCA_026543055.1 Argiope trifasciata
TCGATAACCAGCTTTTTAAACCTTAATTTGAAGAGAAAGTGAGTTCGCTTGTTATGAAACCGATAACAGCCCTGACAGGGACTCATATTGGCTAAAGAAAACTCCTCGTGTACACAGCAGTGTGCGTGCTGGATGAAAAACGTATGCCCTCCTCGGAGAAAGAGCAGAAGAATTAAAAATAAAAAGTTCCGCGGTTTCAGTTCAAATGGAGGATTCGAGGCCTTGTCGCTGGAAGGCACTTTCGAGTCCTTCACCACGGCTTGAGCCATTGCATTGCTGTCTGTTAGTTGGAAAGGTCTATCATTATAGCCCTCGTCCCTCATAGCTATATAATTTGTGTCCATTACTTGTACTGGTCTGCTTGTTCCGTCCCCCCCCCCCTCCGTATTCAAGGACTGTTGTGCAAGTATAATAATTATCGAAACTGGATATGAATGCATGTCAACGCCATCTTTCGGGGAGTTTTTCGGTATTCCCTCCAGCTTGTTTGTTACGCTTTCTCAAACTTATTTCCATTCGATGTCTGAGATTTGTTTGGTAGCACGCGGAAGAAGAGACTTTGAATGATTTGAGTGGGAGTGCCTGCATTTTGGAACGTCCGAATATTTATATTTTTTTAAGTTTAGAAGATTTAACTTTTCGCATTCAGTTCTAGTGTGGGAAAGTTTTTTTTATAAGAAGCTATTAATAATATCTAAGTAATAATATTGTTATAGTATTGAGTAAATGCTGCAAATGTGTCCAATCTTCATTCAACAAACATTAAAAATGTCGTAACTCTTAGATTTAAAAAAAAGAAAAAGAATTCGTAATTTATTAGAAGCTATTAATAATATCCAAGAAATAATAGTGTTATTGTATTAAGTAAATATTGCAAATGAGGGCAGTCTTCGGTCAGCAAACATTAAAAATGTCGTAACTCTTATATTAAAAAAAAAGAATCATTTTGTAATAAATAAATTCTTTTCAGTGATTTGATTTGCTTATTAATGAGAGATTATATTTTAATACATGCTTCAGAAAGTATAATTGCGATTGATATAAAAATTAATTCATGCACATCATTTGTACGAGAAAGAAAACAAAGAAAAATGTAGGAGACCACATTTCCTTACGTGCGTTTTTGTGATACAACCAATGACTGAAAACGTTGGAATCATTTAAAATAATGCAAATGAGGGAAATTGGATCAATAATTAGTTTGAAAAAAAAATGTTCCCTGTCTAAATAAATAAACGAGTTCGATAAGAGCTGAATATTTTTAGCTTTTGTCGAACGGAAAAGAAAAACAAAATGTTATTTCAATGAATTTAATCTTATTTTCAGCTATGAATGAAATGTAGAAAATTAATTTTTCATAATTTTTTTATGAAAATCTAATAAATATCATAGTATTTTATTAGCTTGTAATTTCAAATACCTTTGTATATTCAGTAAAAAATTGATATTTTAAAAGAAAAACAGTGTATCTATGAAATCGAATTTTGAGATTTCTGTTAAATATAATTAAGCTTAAAGCATTTTAGGAGCACTTAAGCATTTTTAGTCGAATTTGAAGCTGAATTAAAAGAGAAACGAAATTTTGGTGCAAAGAATGTAAATAAGGAAAATTGATCCAATAATTCGTTTGAAAAAAATTTTTTTTAATGTCTTAAAAAAAGACCCTGTGTGATGAATTCAATTGCGAGCCTTATACTTTTAGCTTTTGTATGACAGAAAAAAAAAGATTTTTTTTTGTTTAAATAAATATAATCTTATTTTCAGCTATGAATGAAATATAGAAAATCAAATAGTTTTATATAAATCCAATAATATTTTATTCGCTTATAATTTCAAATACCTTTGTATATTCGCTAAGAAATCGATACTTTGAAAGAAAAACAGTGTATCTCTGAAATCAAAGATTATTTAAGATAGATTATTTAGATAATAATATTGATAATAATATTTTGGGATTATTTAGATAATAATATTTTATTCGCTTATAATATCAGACATCTTTATATATTCTTTAAGAAATTGATATTTTGAAAGAAAAACAGTAAGTTGCTGAAATCAAATTTTGAGATTTTTGTTAAATATAGTAATGCTTACAGAATTTTAGAAGCATTTAAGCATTTTAAGCTGAATTAAAAGGCAAATGGAATTTTGTGTTTTTTGGTACCTTCAAGAATTAGACTAGCATGCATCTAAAAGTTCATTCGAAGAAAACTTAAAAGTTATGATGAATTCAATATCCATTTAGATATTAATGTTACAGATTACATATTAAAAATTTCAAATTATACGTAGAATTCCTACTCATATTTACAAGAAATCTGTGCCTTAAAAAACAAAATAAACAAAAAAAAAACTATACATCTTAAATACGAATTATAAAATAATACAATTTTATAATATGAAGTATGGAATTAATAAGTTTATTTAATAAGCTTTACAGTGATTTCGTCGTAGCGTAAGAAAATAAAAATAAAATTATAACATAACTACATGATAAAGCAATAGAATATTATTATTAAGTAAGAAAATTAAAATTAAATAATTCCATTGACTAATAAATTTCCAGTCATGTTTTCCAAAAACCCTGAGGTTTCTGGAAAATATGACTGAGTTATTAATATGTCCATACTGCTTTCTTTTTTCGGATTCTGTAATGTTTGAAAGCGGAAATTGCAAAAAAGACTCGCTTGAAGGAAAAAAAAAAAAAAAAATCCAAACGTTTTTTTTTTTTTTGGGGGGGGGGGGCAATTTTATCTACCATGCTCTATTTCAGATAAAAGGATTTTGATAGAAACTTTATTTGTTTTTAATTTTATTCGGCGCCATTTATTTTTTCTGCTTTGTGATTTTGATTAAATTTTTTTCATGGAAATGGGGGAATAATTTGATTTTGAAACTATCCAAGATTAAAAACATCTATTTACTTCTATTACAGCTTGGTTTTATACTTCGTTGAAATGTTTTCCAGACTTTTCTTCTTCTTTATAATGTCTTGTACAAAATTTTTGCATGAAAGGAGACGAAATGAATTAGTTATTTAATGAAATCAGTTTGTGGCTGTTTTAAACAGATTTCCCCTACGCGGATATGACGGTGATTTATCAAGCTACCATTTTTTGCATGCTTCGATAATTAATTCCTTTAATGTTTTGAGGTTTTTGAATTTCTAAGAATTCAGTTTTCAGAAGATTATTTGAACGTTCAAAAGTTGAAAAATCATAAATATTTCATTGTAATCTTAGAATTGTCGATTATTTAAAAGAAAAATCAGTATATTTGCTGACATGGTGTCTTTTAACCACTTTATTTTTCAAAAATTTTTCATCGAAATTTCTGGCTCGGAACATTACCTTTGAAATGTAATAAAGCTAAAGTATACAAATTAAGGCTCTTTTTTTTAAAAAAAAAATTCTTTGTACAATGTATTTGAATCAAAGCTTATATATTCATTCTATGATAGTTAAATTAACTTTTTAACATTGATTTTCCTATGGTAATAATTAATTTAATGGATGTAATAACGTTGTTTCATAGGTAGGAATAACTATAGAATTATAGATTACTCTATCCCTTATGTCTCGACTTAAATTTTCCAGAAACTGAAAGTTTCAAACTTTGCTTTATCGATTCTTTTTTGCTATTTTAAATTCATTTGCTTAACTTTTGTTAATTTAATTCGTTTACTCTTGCAAAATCAGAAATTTTATAAACTAAAACTTAATTAATTAATTAATTTTGATTTTAGAAATTAAAAGAGACAGCCGAATAAAAGAAACATCTCCTATGTAATATTTAGCGATATATATAATTTTTTGTATCATTAAATCGGCTATTAATATTTTTATATCGAATATTAACTAAATCTTTTTTTCAGATAGAATTTTTTTTTTCTTTTATTTTCAATAAAGATGAGAAAAAAAATAGAATTCCTATCTGAGATAGGAATTCTTTTTTTTTTTTTCATTTTTATTGAAAATAAAAGCATAATAAATAAAATATTATTTATTTCTTATTTGTTTATTTATTTTGATTTTAGAAATTAAGAGACAGAGCCGAATAAAAGACATATCTCGTTTGTAATTTTCAACGATACATATATTTATTTGTATTATTCAACTATCTATTAGTATTTTTATATCGAATATTAACTAAATCTTTTTTCAGATAGGATTTTTTTTTTTCATTTTTGTTGAAAAGAAAAACTTAAAATATATAATAATTATCTGTTTATTAAATTCTCTTTTTAACTGCAAAATATAATTTTTAATTGTTAAAACAAAGATTTCATTTTACTCAGAGTTTTCTATTTGAATTACTTATATTCATAAGGAATATAAATAAGCAATGGAGACTATTTACGTAACGCTACAGTCGCAAAACACAAGTAACTACAAAATACTGTAACTATAAAAATACCTACTGCTTGCCTAAACTGCATGACCTTTATCTCCTTTAAGATATGTAGCAGATTTCAAAATTGTTATAACAAATTTCTATTGAACCACGTGAGCATGCAGATATCGCCATAAACATTGCGCATATCCAAAGGAAATTGATGCATAGTAATGTTGAGTAAAGTTGTGTTGCAATATATATTTTCCAATTAAATTTTTTAAGTTCTTTGTTAACCTCGAAATTTTAATTATCCTGAATTTATCTTTCATCTTGTGAATTGGTTTCAAGTATCAAGTAAGTTCAAGAAAAAATTGCAATGAAAAGAATCAAGGGGAACGAAATGCATGTGCAGTATGGTTTTATTATGCATGCGCAGTATGATTTCATTATGCATGTGCAGTATGCATTTTTATTTGAAATACATTGTAAAAAAGATACAAGTATCTTCAATTTTATTCATTATGTGATGTTAAAATTAGATAGGGATAAGCTGATATAACTGAAAAATGCTGTATTTGTAGTGTTATTTAAAACCATACACACACACACACACAAACCTGTCAAATCGTAAGAAGTTCTCATAGATATGAAGAATGCCAGTGAAATTATTCAATATGTACAATTACTTGGTACGATCTGTACAGTTAATTAAATGTAGAATTCGAACTGTATTTGCTCATGCAAATATAGTTCGTTCCTGAAACTATTCTTACAGAGAATCCAGAGCATTTAGATTGCTCATGGAATATGCTGATGTTTGCAATTGTAAAATCATGTGTAAGAAGACGTGAAAACGGAACATTTAATACAGGATTTATGCAAGTTTTACTTCAGAAATTCTTTCAATGTTGAAAAATTGGAGCATATATTGTAGATGAAGGTAGAAATATAGTAGGACTTCATTAAATTTCTATTTTGTTCACACATAAAAAATTCCATCCCGAATAATATATGTTAAGTGAGACTATATATGTTAATATATGTTAAGCATGACTAAACATATCCCTGGAAATGCGTACCAGATTTCCTGATCATTTGTCTTCTAGATGACTTCCGTTTTTATCTAAAAAATGAGCAGATTTATTATTTATGTTTTATTTGTTTCCAAAACTCCAAATGAAAAATTTTAAGGATTATAAACACCAGAAACTTTATAATTAACTGAAGAATTCATGCGGAAATACTGCTTTGAGATCAATCTCATATTTTGAGGCATATAAAGTGTAAATCAAAGCAATTAGTATGGCCAACATTAAATTATTATTAACATTCCCCGCATATTTCCTTGAATTTTATTCCATTATATATTAGTTACGGTTGTGGATGGAAATCCTATCGCTTTCGGGTTGTTTTTCTGACTCATGCAATGATGACCACAGCTCAAAATTCCCAGAACCCTGCCCAATAGCTTTTGTGTAACTTTGAAATAAAAAATTTTCATTTGTTGTAGGTTTTAAACTTTTTTTTTTTGCTCACAATCTGGTAATTATAAGTTTTTGAACAATGGTAATAGTTGTTTTTGGTGACTAAGCAATATTTTCAGAAAATTTCAAGAACACCAGAGAATATTAAGAATGTGGTCGAACAACATTTTGAATAAACAGTAAAAGTCTTTAATTTATGCTTCTAAAAGTTCTAAAATTGAATGTATATATATAGATATTTATATATAGTATTCTTTATTTTATTTACTTTATTTTTATTTATTTTATTTACTTATTTATTTTATTTATATTCTTTATTTTATTTGTTTTACTTTAATTTTCTTCTTAAATCAATCTTTTTCCACGAATGGAAAGCATTACATTTTGTATTCTCAAAAATAGTCTATGTTTGAATATAAATCAGAACGCAATTAAAGGCTTTGCGTGTAAATGAGAGCACATAAGAAAAAGTTCACGAAAAACGAGGTAATGCCATTAAATAAAATAATAATCCTATAGTAATAAAAAAAGGCATTTAATTAACTAGAGTGGCAATGGAATTTCCCATTTCTCCTTCAAAATACATCTGGTATAACTTTTCAAGTGTCGCGTGTCTAAATGCCTTCCTATCCTTAGCTTGGAGCTCAACAGAAAGAACCCCAAATAGTTCTTTTTCCTTACAGAGGACATTTTCGCCTATGTGACCGAGGAATTCGGGAAGTCACCTTCCTCTTGACGTACCAATAGATTTCACCCTGACTGTCCGGGGGGGGGAGTAATTGGCAAGAGTGACAAGACTGGACCACTGATTAGGAAGATCAAAGACACCCAAATAACGGGTTTCTTTTTAGCCCCAGGATATCTTAGCTTCTGAAGGTCGACAGGTATTATGGAAATAGGAAAGCTCTGCTCCTAACTATTTCCTAAGTTTGCTGAAGGGGACTTTTAATGAGACGGACCAATATTTTACCATTTGTTTATTTCGTTGAATATATTGATGCCGAAGCTGTAAGTGGAGGGAGAAGAGTGGCGTAACTCGGCTGGGACAAATGTCCTGGGCAACATTATCAGGGGAGCATATAATTGAGGAATCTGTTAATTATGTATTGGAGAGAAATATGGAGTTTTTGAATTCTTATTCCACAATTTTTTTACAACTTTTTACAATAAAGATTAAAATACTTTTCAGTCAAGAATTCGAGTACAAAAAGTCTTTTTATAACATAGGAATCAATTTCGTAAAGGTTATCAAAATGCAAGAACAAATAGTTTCTTGTTATTGAGATTTGATGACTAAAATCAAATTTATTCAAGGGAAAGTTCATTAAGAAGTCACATCTCAAAGATTTATGTCTCACTTAGGAAGGTATATCGATAATCTTCAGATATTTTTAGAAAAGAGAAATTAATACATCGATTAACTCCACCGACTACCTCAGTTTACTCACTGTTTGTGAATGGAGATGAAACGTTGTAGCTTTTATATTCATAGCGTATTTACATATTTTTCTTATTCTTCATGTATTCATAGTATTTTCATATATTTTTCTTATTATTCATGTATTCATAGTGCCTTCATATATTCTTCTTATTCTTCATGTATTCATAGTATCTTCATGTATTCTTCTAATTCTTCATGTATTCTTCTAATTCTTCATGTATTCTTCTAATTCTTCATATATTCATAGTGTCTTCATATATTCACAGTGTCTTCATATATTCTTCTAATTCTGCATATATTTATAGTGTCATCATACGTTCTTCCGATTCTTCATATAATCACAGTGTCTTCATATTATCTTCTAATTCTTCATATATTCATATAATCTTTTCACATTTGTGACAAATGATAAGAAATAAAATATTTTTTCCATTATGTTGAATAATTCAATTCCGATTACAAAAAGAGAAGAGGGAATTGCCGTCCAGAGATGTTTCATCCTATATTTTTACCTGTTCTTGAGTCTGGAATGAGCTCATTTCCAACAATGACGCCCCTGAGAATGCCGCTCTCTTTTGGAAAAGGATTCAGTTTGAAAAGATCCAAAAATAAAGATCCCATTGAATTAATAACATTATTAGATGATAAATAAATACTAATAATCTTATTGGGATCCGAAAAATAAAGAATTTCATTCGAAAAAAATTATAAAAATTGAAGTCTATTGCCAGTGTCTTAGATTATTTTTAAATTTAAACAGTCTAATCTAATTTCAAAACATTGTTTTAATTTTAACCTCTTCGCATACAATGACGTGCCTGTGACATGCATCGAATAATGAAATTTTTAATTTTTAATCTGCAATTAAGTGAAAAGTATTAAATCATTTCAAATGAAAAAAGTCACTTGAAACGTGTTAAAGGAATTAAAAATAGTAGTAAATATCCCAATTAGGAAGCTATTAAATTCGTCAGTGATTAGGAAGTTAATTAATTCGTATGCAAAGTGGTTAAGGAACGTATTATTCAACATTTTTTTCAACTAGTTGTTTAGTTTTTTCAATTCTATAAGTGTTTTTTTCTTTTCAACTTTTTAAAAATCATTGCAGTAATTGAAATTTTCGTAGACTTATTTTAAAGAAGAAAAAAAAAAAGTTACCGAATTCTTGAACCATATTTTCTTTATCAACAAAGCATTTCAGTTTATGAGAAAATTTACCTTAATTAATGTCTTCAACATAGTTCTAAAGTTAAAAGCATCCAAACCCAAAAGTCAATTTGAATTTAATACTACCAACTATGCTGGCTCTGATTTGATAAATTAATATTCATGACTTTGAGAATAGGCTTTTGAAACAGGTTTTTGCATTCTTCGATTGTGTATATTTCCATTTTTGAAATTAAAATCAAGGAATGTATCTGTTTTCTATTGAATATATTTTTCAAATCTGATTTAAAAGAAAAATCCCCGTGTTTAAATTTGAATTACAGGCATTTTTCTTTGTAAAATTCCAGGAAATGTGCAATGATATAAGAAATTTTTAAGTATGAATTTTGAATTTGAACATTTGTAAATCATATGTGGATTTTTCTTTAGTATGTTATCCTTTCCACTATTCGACATTAGGCATTAAATATATATATATATATATATATATATATATATATATTAGAAACCAAACTGCTCGAACAATATTTTTTACTGACAGTAAAGTGCATCCCTGATAATATATATCCCCCAAACATATTATTAAAAATGAATATCATAAATTTTATAAAGTGCATATATTATTGATGAAATATAATTAGAATGTGTAGAAGTGACCGAAATTATATTTTAAACTTTGTGCCTGACAAGCCGAAATTACATGTACACAATCTATAAAGATTTTATTCTAATTAAAAAAAAAAAAAAACATCAAAAACCTTTAAAGGCTTCCTGTATGTCCAAAATGTTCTCCTGTAAGTGTTATTTTGCGTATATACACTGAAGTGACAAAAGTCATGGGATAGCAATATGCAAATATACAGATGGCAGTATTATCGCAGCGAAAAAGTATAAATGCGCAGTTCGTTTTCCAGAGCTTTCATTTGTGTTCAAGTTATTCATATGAACAGGTTTTTCGTGATTTATGGCGGCACGACGAGAATTAACAGACTTTGACCGTGGAATGTTAGTTGGAGCTAGACGCATGGGTCATTCCATTGCGGATATCGTTAGTGAATTCACCATTCCGAGATCCACAGTATCAAGAGTGTGCCGAGAGTATGAAATTTCAGGCATCACATCCCATCATGGACAGAGCAGTGGGCGACCACCTGCACTTAACGACCGAGACCGCCGACGTCTGTGTAGAATGGTCAATGTTAATAGACATGCAACACTTCGTCAAATAACTGCAGGAATCAATGTGGGACGTACGAGGGACGTGTCCGATAGGACTGTGCGACGAAATTTGTCTTCCTTGGGCTATGACAGCAGAAGACCGACTCGAGTGCCTTTACTGACAGCACGACATCGCCTGTAGCGACTCTCCTGGGCTCGTGAGCATATCGACTGGTCCCTAGACCAGCGGAAAACCGTGGCGTGGTCAGATGAGTCATGATTTCAGTTGTTACGAGCTGATGGTAGAGTTCGAGTGTGGCGCAGACCCCACGAAACCATGGATCCAAACTGTCAGCAAGGCACTGTTCAAGCTGGTGGTGGCTGCATAATAGTGTGGGCTGTTTTTACATGGCATGGACTCGGTCCTCTGGTGCAATTGAACCGATCATTGACTGGAAATGTTTATGTTCAGCCGCTTGCAGATCACTTGCAGCCATTCATGGACTTCACGTACCCACACAACGATGGGATTTTTATGGATGACAATGCGCCATGTCACCGGGCCAGAACTGTTCGCGATTGGTTTGAAGAACATTCCGGACAATTCCAGCGCATGATCTGGCCACCTAGATCGCCCGATATGAATCCCATCGAACATTTATGGGACATCATCGAAAGGTCCGTTCGTGCCCAAACTCCTGCACCATCCACACTTTCACAATTATGGACGTCTATACAGACAGAATGGCTCAATATTCCTGCAGAGGACTTCCAACGACTTGTGGACTCCATGACATGTCGAGTTGTTGCACTTCGCCGGGCAAAAGGAGGACCGACACGATATTAACAGTCATCCCATGACTTTTGTCACTTCAGTGTATATTATTTACTTATATTTCGAAACTGTGTATCAAATGCTCTTATGCATATGAATGGACTTAAAATAACGTATTTTAATTTCAAAGAATATTTAGGATTTCGTAAAATGAGGATTTTGCTTGATTTAAAGGGAAAGGATTCTATAACAATTAATTTCTTATTCAGTGATATGTAGCAAAACTATTTTTTGTGATATATAATTATTACAATTTGAATTGAATTCGTGTCCTAATCTCCTCTGAACTTCTTTCTATTAAAAGAAATTCATTCAACCTACGAATTTTTTATAGTTAAAATTATTGGCCAATATAATTAATTTGATTATTTGCAAAGCTTTAATACATTATCACTTTGTCAGAATATCTCATTTCAATTTAAACAGCAACGCATTTTAATTCAAACAACATTTCAATTCATTTTTCTAATGTTCCACTTAATTGTTTAGTTGTAGTAATTAAATGAAGCAAAATGTAAACTTGATTTTGCTTCATTAATTAAATTAAAGTCAAAAATAATTAAATTAAATTAATTAAGGTGAATTTTATTGATAAGACAGCGTGGAAAGTGGCGAGATGCTAATAGTTCAAAATTATCATTTAATTTGAATTTCAATCTCGGCGGTAAATTTTTGGGGGTGTAGTGATGGTGAGGAGGCTGTAGCTTTTTTAAAAGAGAGAGGTGAAATTTGCTTTGGGATAATGATGTACGTATGACTCTAATGAAGAAGAGTAAAAACAATTAAAAAATTGATTAAACATATTGTATTACTGATTTTTGACTTTTACTGATTAGATTAGTAAATGTTTTTGCTGTATAATTTTTAATTCGTGAAATGAGAAATCAAGTCATTTTTGTGGGTCTTGATTTCACACAGAATTAAGCCCCGAAACACAGAACTATCGCGATTTCACGCAAAATATAGTCAAAATTTTTCGTTTTTTTATAAACGACAAACAACAGTTTTAATGAACTCTAATTGGTTCCGCATTATTTCGCTTTATGACTGCCACATGCATAAAGAAAAATGAAACATTTAAAAAAAAATTTAATTTATTTTACCTATCAACTAAAAAAAACTTAATAATTGTTTAAAAATTTTAGAAACCGAAATTCTAATTATGTTTTGATGAATATACTTTATTACACGAACAAAAAAAAATACTATTTTAAATTTATGAAAAATAAATTATTGTTTACAGATAAAATATTATTTACAGTTTAATGTCCCTATATCAATGGATGAAAATTGGTGATTCAAGAGATCTATTGTATTATTTTAGACATATCAACATGAATTATTTTTTAATTATGGTAATTGAAATGCATTCTATAAAATAGTCATTCATCATGTTTCCGTTATTGGATTATTTACGACATTTATAATTAAAGCTACATTCATGTAATTTTTATTAATTCCCCTTTGTATTCGCAAAAGTGAGAAGTGTTTATTTGCTTTCTTGAATTCGGATAAAAAATAAATTTTCGAATATTTCAGGAAAAGAATTTTCTGTTCTAGTTATATGAATTTTCCTTTTTGTTTACGTTATTGTGTAAATTGATAATTTGGTTTTAATGGGTAAGAGTAGTAAGAAAAATATTAGCGAAGTATAGAATCAACAATTTCTCTATTCATTGAAAGATGGATAATTTTTCGGATGATGGAAGGTTAAGTTAAAAAATATAATTACGTATTATATTTGGATGCATTCGTAATTAAGGCTTTATAAATATAAAACAACACATTCATTTTCAATTAATGCTAATTAACAGCAAGAATAGATGCTTGAAATTATCAAGGCAATTCTTCAATGCTATATAGCATAATGCATTAAGTTAATTGAAAACAAATTAATACTGAATGTGCATTGAGAAGTTTATTATATTAGTAAAAGTGCAGAATTAGCGTGTTTTTTTTTACTTGAAACATTACCATAGAAACCTGTATTCATTTCAGCAAAATTACTTCTTTGCTCTGATCCTTTTCCTAGAATTAATCTGCAGAACTCTTTTCACATTCACTTATTTTATAACTCTTTTACTAATTGATGCGAGCGAGTACCAACAAAAGCGCAACTCTTTCAACTCTCAAGTATCGACATAATAAATTCATAATTCACCACAATGCTCTTTTCTAACCACCAGACAATTAAAAAAATAATTAGTGTTTAAATCAATCTTCAGAAAACGGGAAACATTATGTCTAAATTTGACTCCATCGAGAGACATAGCAACACAAAAGCAGGACAGTTAGACCGTCAGAAACCTAATGAATGTGAACCTTTTCATACACCTCTCAGAGTTTGCAACACTTGAAAGCCATTTAGCATTTAGAAAGGACGCAAGTTGAAGCTCAAATCCAATTACCGCATGTCAGTAGCTGGAAAGTTGGTCTTTAATGAACTGGGTGGAAGACTACAACGGCTGGAAATCAGCCCTTCTGGTAGCGGGCGAGACTACTCTGGCACGTAATGGTCGTTCATTCCTTCCACTGTTCGTTCATTCGATCTTCGGGGTTGGCTTTTCATCCTGAAGACACTCAAATCCAATTTAAGAGCAGTTGCGACGTCCGCATTTTCAGTAGAGGGGGTTGTATTGTTTTGTAAAGAGAACCTTCTCGACTGATTTGCATCTGTCCCACCCTTTCCTTTCAAAAATTTTCCAAATTCGAATTAATGAATTCAGTTGCGCCATTTTACTCGCTTGATGATTCATTTTTTTCCCTCTTCCATTCATGACAGCCGGAATGCTTTCATTTGAATATTTATCACGATATGAAAGTCGAGTGTGCGGATTCTTCAGGCCGGGAATAAATTTTAAGCATATTGTTTGTTTGAAGCAATGATATTTCTTTAAATAGTGAGAAGATTTTTTTAAAAATTCACTCAATTTTCCATTAATTTCGTACTTAAGGGATAAGATTTGAAACTTCAATAAGTTGGATATGTCTCGTATTTGAACGAAATCATATGATTCAAAAATCAATAAGTGGTACTAAAGTTCGTATTTGATATGGAAATGAATTAATCCCAAAGTGTAGTTTAGTTTAGTTATTTTAACTTTCCGTTATTAATTACAATGGACTATAAGTTAAAGATACAAAAATAACAATTAAAATTCAAGAATTATATTTGTCAATGCCCTAATATAGTCTTTTTACAAACATATTTTATTAAATTTCTTTCTAGTTAGACGAGCTTTTAATCTTGAACTGAAGCGTGGACTTAAAAAATTCTACTTGAAATGGGAGATAACAAAGGATATAAAAAAGATTTTTTATTATTGATTTGAACCAGTTTTCCCTCACGTAACTTTTGAGTTTTTTAGTTTAGTTTATTTAGTTTACTTTAGTTGTATTAAAGTCCCATTATAAAGGAACACTAAGGTTATTTTGGGACGGATCTCGTCATTTTGAACCGCGGTCATATGACGAATACGACACCTGAGGAGGCACCCCCTCTTCACACCACACCAGCGGGAGGACGTTTGCCCTGACCGATTTAACGTGCTAAAGACCCTTTCACATGACAGTTCTTCGGTGGAATTAATCACCTAGAAATATTAGGAAAACAGAATCAACTGAAAAAACCTAGCTAGATCAATAAATTATGAGCTTACATATCTACATTCTTTTAGTTTAAAAATCCATCCCATACTGAGAAGTAGTACTAGAAATTTCTAGCGTCAAATGGCATTCAAAGTTATTTTTCGGATGGACTTTACTCAAAGAATCCAATTATGGATTGGAAAAATAATTAATAAATATGCTCTGTTAATAGAATTTGCTTGTCACATTTTCCAAAAGCATCGTTTCATTGTAATACCAAAGGAATGGTGCAGTATTTGTGATGTAGGTATCCCCGCAGTAAGATTCTGAAGACTGTCCAAATAATTAATTCATGATGCCTTATATCTTCCATTGATGATAACTTCACAATAGTATATGGCATTTAGAATGTTGGATAACACCGTAGGGATAGTGTAAAATTTCTTATGATAACATAGACAATATTTTCCTCAAATTTAGTTCATTAAAACATAGTTGAATTGTAATACCAGAAGAATGTTGCAGTATTTGTGATGTAGGTATCCCCGCAGGAAGATGCTGAAGACTGTCCAAATAATTAACACATGATGTCTTATATCTTTGATTGATGATAACTTCACAATATATAGCATTCGGAATGTTGGAAAACACCGTAGGGATAGTGTACAGTATCTTATGATAATATAGACAATATTTCCCTCGCATTTAGTTCATTATGTATGTAATATTCAACCACATATTTTAGAGCAGCAAACCATTTTTACCATTGTTTTAAATACATGTAATAGAATAGTGCAGATATTAAGATATTAAATATTTATATTTGTACAATACAGATAAACGCAAAACAATTTAAATTAAATACATGGTATCCAGCAAGGTATGCAGCGTTGAATTTTTAGAGATTCTGATAGAATACGCCAAGATGAGTATTTTGATGTACAAAATGTGGGGTCCCCGAATATAGCGTCATATTCTAATTAAGGTTTGAAGCTTGTGTCATTAACACTTCAACAAATGAGAACAGCGCCAAGGAAAATAAATATTTACTGAGAACTTTCAATACAAAAAACTTCGGGTTTGCCGAGTCTTCGAACGAATAAAACCATATTTCTTTACAGATATGTGTTGGAATTTTCAATTTGTTAGTGAAATTTCTGTCGAACATCTCATCTCTCTCGATAAATTTATCCTAGGAACTCATATTTCAATTCTTAAAGGCCTCCTAAAATAGCTCTTAATTTTTGTATTTTTCAAAAAAATTATAAATCTGTTTCATTTAAGCAAAATACTGTATGAAGTATTGATTTCTAACCAATACGAACTATTAATTACGTAATTACTTCTTAATTAGGCAAATAAACTTTTGGAAATAACCGGAATGAAAATGTTAAAGGAACAAGCATAAATATTCTAACATCAATAAAGTTATAATCAATGAGAACAATATTAGATTTCTGTCTTTTTTTAAAACAGAACAAACTGCTCACAAAACATTCTAACTTCGTTATATACTAGTGATGTTTCACGATTTTCAAGTTAATACTTTTTTTTTTAACTCAAAGATTTATGAAGCTCACGCAATCATCCAATTAATGGCGAACCAATTTTTCATGAAATGCCTTTTCTTTATTTTATAGTCGGTAAAAACTAATATTTCGAGTTCTTAAATCTGTTATGTTACATAAATCTTTATTAATCGAAGCAAAAATCATTGAAATAAAAAGTACCGATAACAAGCTGCAGTAAAACTTATAGATTGAAGCAACTGAAACATGTAATGCGGTATTCCCTGGAAGAAATGATTAGTCCTTTTTCTTCACATAAATAAGCAATCCTTCTATTCTTTATACAGGAATTAATTCTTTATACGGGGAAAGCATAACAATGCATTTAATTTGAGGTGTAGATGATGTTTAATGAAATTCTCAAACTTTCTGCATTTGTGAATTGCATATAATTTACTAGTAGATGTTTGAATATACGAAACAAAAAAAAAATATTTTCAAGTATCAAGGCCATTCAGTTTCCCGCACTTTTTTTTTCAATCGTGAACATAAAAGAAATACAAATCACCATACAAAGTTACTATTACCTGTTGAACGTTTCTGTATTGGGCTAAATATATATGATCCCAATTCATAGTTATGAATACACTTAGTTTGAGGTGTAGATAATGTTTATTGAAATTCTTAAACTTTCTGCATTTGTGAATTGCTGTAATTTTCTAGTAAATGTTTGAATATACGAAAGAAAAAAATGTTTTCAAGTTTCAAGGCCATTCAGTTTCCCGTACTTTTTTCTTTGATAGTAAACATAAAAAACCTGTTGAACATTTCTGTGTTGAACCAAATATATACAATCCCAATTCATAGTTAAGGTTTCGGGCTACACATTTCTATTATTTAATCTCAAATTAATTTTTCATGACGGTTACAATAGCCGCGCAGGAAGCTGGCCACTCCTTGCTGCCCCAGGATGCACCTGCCACCCGAGTGACAGAGCTTCGAAGTAGACCAAAGAATGATTGACAGATGGGAGGCGTAGCTAACCGCATGAGGCGATGGTGACACATCTGGAACGAGATAAAAACAAATTTAATGAGGCTTTTATATGTCTCTTGGAATTTTTTTCTCGGCTGGAGCAGCACCTATATTCGCCTCTAAGAAGTAGGGAGATATAAAACAGATCGTTCGAAGTAACTGGGCATCGTTTGTTAGAACCATCTCGAATGCTCTATCGAAAGCTTTGTTTTTGCTGAAATTCTTGTATATATATATATATATTTCAAACTGGAGAATTTTCACTTAGCTTATTCTTATTTATTTATTTTTCTGTCTGGAGCAGCACCTATATTCTCCTCTTAGAAGTATTGAGATTAGCTTATAAAACAGATCGGTTAAAGAACAATAACTGTACATAACTTGGTAGAATCATCTCCAATGCGCTATCGAAAGCTTTGTTTTTGCTGAAATTCTTGTATATATTTTATCAAACTGAAGAATTTCCATTTGGTTTTATATATATATATATATATATATATATATATATATGGAGCAGCATTTGTATCAGTTTCTTAGGAATATATTTTTTTGGTGTTATAGGGATTAGCTTTTAAAACCCCTTAGATGAAAAACATATTTCGATGAAATTAGTAAAATGCCTCGTTTGGCAGACTTTTTTCTTTCTCGAATGTGCTTTGTTGAAGCTTTATTTTCATTTTCGGTGTTGAAATTCTTGTATAATTTTCTTTCAAGTGATTTTTATTATCTAAGAGAACTGACAATATTTATAAAGTAAAAAAGGCCGCAAAAAGAGGTTTCGCAAGCGAAAGCGTGTGTCATCTTCATATGAGGTAGAAGTCAGACTTGTGCCCTCTGGGTGCTCAGGGGTCTTTACCCTCAGAAGCTACTGCACCCCCTTTCAGTGGAACGACATCATCATCATCATATCTCAACCCAATATGTGTAAATAGTCATCTCTGATATTTTCAATATTTAATCTCATAAAATAAATTTATCACAACCATAAATGAAATATTCATGCCAGCTACACAATCAATTTTTGTAAAGGCATAACATGTTTTAATTATTCCTTTCTCACTACGACTGCCCACATTAATTATGCATGGGAAGATGTTCAAACAAAAATATTTCGTCATTTCCAAGATTGTTAAATGTCCTTCAACTATTTAGGTATAATTATGTAATCGATTCTTTATTAATATTTGGATTACTCAATGTGCCGTTTTGCATTTAGTGCTGAAGACGGGAATTAATAATTGCATTGTATGAACACAATTATATACACAATATATATACACAATTAATTGCCTCAACGATAAACTATTTTTCAGCACGCTTCTTATTTTCTTGAGCAAATGATTCATCGTTTCGAAAAATATCGCATCCAAATTAAACAATAGTGATATAAATTCATCACATTGAAATATCTTTAATTCCCTCCATTTATTGATCTTAGAAATTAAATTCTGTTCCGATTTAATTAGAAAATTGATATATACTTAAATCTTTTCCCTTCAAATAATACCCATGCTATTCGATATCATCTTAAACGAAATAATCCATTAGAAATATCTTCCATATTTAGTTCTTCATGCAACCCAAACCTATCTTTTATTTTAACCTCACTGATTAAAACGTTGCTCGTTTTACATATCCCTAGATGCTTTGTAGAACAGAGACCCATTTTCATAAAAATACACCTTTTTGTGTTTGAAACAAAAGTTTAGTCTCGGAATCAAGAATAAAACGTTGATCGAAAAATACGTGCTCATTGAATATCCTAGTCTGGTTGCTTTATAAAGCCATACAAAAGCAAGGCACGACTTCAGATTATTCCCAACAATTCCTCTGCTGTTTTTGCTTGCTTCGGGACGTAAGGGGATGATGTAATTAGAAAATTAATACAACTTTATCTTTTCTCTTCAAATAATACCCATGAAATTCGGTATAATCTAAAATGAAATAGCACTTTGGAAATATCTTCCAACAACCCAGACATATCTTTTATTTAACCTCACTGATTAAAACGTAGTTCGTTTTACATATCCCTAGATGCTTTGCAGAACAGAGTCCCATTTTCATAAAATTACCCCTTTTGTGTTTGAAACAAAAGTTTAGTCTCGGAATCAAGAATAAAACGTTGATCAAAAAATACGTGCCCATAGAATATCCAAGTTTGGGGGCTTTATAAAGCCATAGAAAAGCAGGGCACGACTTCAGATGATTCCCAACAATTCCTCTGCGGCTTGCCTCGGGACATAAGAACCATCGACATTATCCTGGGGGATGATGTCATTTATGCGGAGAAGACGTAAATTAAAGTGAACTGGGACTGGAGGCGAGGGATATTGCTTCTCCCGTCCCTGCGTTCGAGATTCCTCCCTTTTACTATCGCAAGATAACTCGGGTATTGATCCACACTGGGCTTGTCTGAATTTATTATTAATTTCGTGAAGAAGATCTTGCATTTTCATCGCCCCTTTTGGCCATATTCTTTGGAATTTAATTCCTTTGCAATAGAAATTCATTAATACATTTAATAAACATTTAAATATATTTAATAAAACGATTTTTTAAAATCCACTTCAGTTTCTGTAGCAGTCTGTCTTTTTTTGTTTTAATTTGTAAGTTTTTGATTTGGAATTCATTAATATCAATAATTTAAAAAAATCGCTCCCAGGTGCATATTTTTTCACTTTAAATTACATATGTATCAAGTTTGATCTTTCTGTGCCAAATGTCAAGCTTATAGAGTGCCAACATACATACACACATTCATTTTTATTATAAACTAGCTGGTAAGCGAAGGAATAATCTTGGGAATATCACTTAGAATTTGATATAGATATCTTGTTTGATTACGAATGATATGAAAAATGATATTTATGTTCTTGCCGGCAATGAATACATTCATTAAAATTGAAGGATATATAAAGGAAAAAGCATAAATAGTATTTATTCTATTTTAATTATTCTATTCTACAAACAAATATTTATTTTTCTGTATTAGATTATATTACTTTTAGAATTGTAAAACTTGGTGGTCTTTCAGAATGGTTATGATGGAAAGTACGTATTGTATCACGTGATTTGTTTCATATTCATTCAGAATTTTCAGGTTTAATGTTAAGAAATGTTATTAAAATATTTTCCTTTCAAATTAATTAAACATATAAAAATATTTATACCATTAAATCTTTAATATAGTTGGAAATATATTTTTTTAAAAACTAATAGGGTGCAAAGTTATTTGTACTATAATATTTTCGGGAGTTACTGCAAAAAACGCTTTTATAAAATGCTTTGTTAAATTTCAGACCTATAGAATTGGTTCCCCTAAATTTTCTCTCACACTCTCTAATTAAACTATTACCTCAGAGAAAGACTTACATTGAATAGTACGAAATATTAAGCTTGAATCGTCTAGCTTGAATTTAGTATCAATATTGAGTCTGTGTGTCTTCTTGGAGAGTTATTTCTTCTTGGTTAATAGATGAGGTAAATAGATCTGAAAATATTTTGTATACTTTAGATTTCTGTATTACACATATAACCTTCGCGTAAGTGAATGCAATATGTTATCGAAGTTTTATTGGAATCGCATGAGCAGTACGGCAGCGCATAAGACACATACAAACATTAATTTTTATTTATATAGATAAAGTTATATATAAAAATAAGATGCTTGTGCTTGAAACGATACTTACCCTTACTGAATTAAAGATTTTTTGCGGTAGAATAATTATTCTGAAAGTAATCACGGTTTTCTTTCTCCTTTTTAGAAGTTAATTTGTTCAAATCAAGTAATTCTAACAAGATCTTAAAACTTCACTTGATTTATTTTTTCTCTGTAGCATTTATATTTTTATTTTCTAGAATTTAGTATCAAAGTAAAAGTCATCGTCAATATGAAGCTGGAATTTCGTACCTGCATTTGCAATTTTCTCATATTAATCAGAACAAAGACTACCAAAATTTATTAGCAAAAGAAACCAGTTTATATATGAATGAAATGTGAAATAATCAGTTCCTTTTACATAGGAAAATAACCTTCCATCTATGTATTTCCTCTATTTATAAAAATGAATGAATATCTCTATTAAAAAATGAACATCTCTGTTAAAAAAAGGAATGAATCTATGAAAAAAATCAAATGCATGTCGAATGAATTGTGTGCAATTCCACAATAGTTAAAATTGAGTAAAAAAATTTGCAAAGAGGAATATTTCCAATACTTTTCGAGGTGATTAAAATATATTGCGAAAGAAGATTCATATTTTATTCTAGAAAAGAGATTTATTACCAAACATATTAAATTTCAAAATGATGTTTAATTGAAATTATGTGAAGGCATTCAACAAGACCAGGCGTTTTTTTCCAGAAACAAATTAATCTGATTTAAATAAATTATAAAACGAGCTATCAAACTATATGGTTTACAGAGACACAATTGAATGCACCCAGAATACGTTGAAATGAAAGGATTGAGAATTATCAGTTTCACTTTTTATTTACGATATTATAAAGGATTGCAAGAAAGAGATTGAAATTTCAGTGAAAAGCTTAACAGAAGATAAGCGATTTATGTGGCTCGCTTTATTCGTAAAGGAGGCATATTAAGTCAGAAAATTTTGTTTATTCTTCTGAAAGGTAATGGTGATAACGTTCTTAAATTAAATCCTGCAAACAGAAAAACCTTATTTTTAATTATAAATGAATATTATATACCTTACAAATTCAAATTTATTTCTCACCAAAGAGTTTTTAATTGGAATTTTTCGTGTTTTCTAATTAACTCCCTGCTTATTTTCGGTAAAATCATTATAAAAATCCTTCAGTTCAGTAAAATCATCATAAAAATCAATAAATCATCATTTATTTCTTTGATGATTTACGACTTTGATTATATAATAAAGTATCAATATTTTAAGCATAGCGTGACGTAAATATTCATGTTAATTTGTTCTTTTAATTAATGTTAAGGTTCAAGACTACTGAATTTAGTTTTTAGAAAATTCATATATTTTTCATAGTCATCATTTTTGACGCTATGGTTTGCAGAGCACTTCCATTAAAATTAATGATATGAGTAACGACTTATACTAATTTAAATAATATTTTGAAATTCAATCTTGGATGTCAGGTATTGGAAGAATATAGAAGAATATATTTATAAAGAATTTATAAATATAAATTCTTTATTACATTATCCAATTGTATTGGAAGATTTTTTTTCAATTGATTGATTAAAATGATATATTTGAAAAATTAATAATTAATATAAATAGTAATAAATATTTGCGAAAGTAGAATATGTTGTGTAATCTTAAAAACATTGGATTTCCATTTGAAAAATTGCAAAAAATAATCTGCTGCATTTCAATAGTACTTTGCCATCCGACACTTTCTTTTTACTTAAGACAAACACACACAAAAAAAGGTATTTTAAATGAACGAAAAAATTCTTAAAACCTGTTTTTGTAAAATGTTTGTTTAAGTATTAGTACTGATTAAAAAAATAATAAAAAGGCAAGTTCTTCGAATGAGAGCATTCTTTCATTTTAAAATTATCAAACTTTACCCATGCGAGCGTTTTTTGATACTTAAAATTAACTTAATTTTTCACATGAATCATCATCATAAAATTATCCTGCTCGAATTTCCATAAGCTCTTTTATTGAAAGATTAAAAAAAATTAATGATAAAATTTGTTTTTTAATTAATTGTTAACAATGTGTAAAAATATAACAGTATTTTGACTTTTAATTTACGTTACTAGTGACGAAATTATTATTGGCGGACAGTAAGAACTTCTAGAGATTTTTTAAAGCCGAACAGTTAGCAATAGATACATCCCTTATTAAAAATAAATACAGAAACTAAAGTTAAGTTTTAAAAGCAATATCCGAAATACAGTTAAATCGTAGGACTTAAATCAAATCAAAACAAATCAGAAATACGAAGATGAAACTCGAAACTGAAATTTGCTGACTTCAGTTTCAAGACAAAAGGATCAAAGAAATGACCTTGAAATGAAATTACATATGCAAGTTCGATATAAAATTGGAGCAGGAAGGTAAATAACCATTTAAATAAACAAAGTTTATAACGCTTTAAGATAAAAAGAAATTATAATAATTCCTGACGGAGCCTGGCTTAAAGTCATCTACCTAATACCCCCAAGGATGTAAAAACCTTACAAAACAAAATCTGCCACTGGGCTAATTTTCCCGATTTCAGTCATTGCAGCATTTTAACCGGTGCCTGGGCCATTGCCCTTTGAGCCCTTTTATGAGGTCGAATGAGGGGTGGAAGGATGGATTTCCCCCTAGGTATCATTTCAAATTTTTTTCCCTCAAAGTTCTTTTCTTTTCTTCTTTATTGCGAAAGTTTACCTCCGCCGCGAATAATCTTCCAACTGATGTCGAAGTACGTAAAAAAAAAACATGAATATTGTATTCAATCTAAAATGAAAAATGCATGAAGTTGTGCCCAGTATTAACCAAGGGGGTTGCCAGAGAAATATAAACATGCCCTGGCACCCCCCCCCCCCCCGACCTCAGGACTCCGTCTGATTACGTTTCCTCGAATAGAGGACGAGTTCCAGAATGGTAGAAAAGATGACTTTTTACTCTTTTTTTTTCTCTCTCTCTCTTTTGCTCAGTTTTCCTCTCTCGCGTTTTGGCTATATAGTGAAAGATTTTTTTTTTTTTTTTTTTTTTTTTTTGTGAAAGATAGAATTTAGACCACGAAGGATGGTCCAGTGCGAGTTGGAGGACGTGTGATTGAATTTTAAATCTTTTATTGAAAATACTAAGTATTTTCATAAGCAGTTTTATATTATACTAGCTGGTAACCGGCGCATTGCTGCAGCAGAAGAAATAATGTTGGAAACATCGTCTAGGGTTTGAGATAGTTATCTTTCTACTAACTGGTAAATATGCTAAATGAATGAATGACGAAGAAATATATTATTTCCAAAATCTCGCAATTCTGCAAAGACGTACAGATTAATAAATAATAAAATATGAAAAGAAAAATTCAGTCATTCATCGATCGTTAAACCCCTCTCCAAATGTTTATTACATACTTTTAACGCTTTACTGGTTGAATTAGATGGTAAAATTTCTTAGAAAACAAAGCAATTACTTTTATATTAAGTCAAATTCAATGCTACAGTATTCAAGAAGGTATGCTTATAAGGTTTGGATGAAAAATTCCACATTATATGCAACTAGCTGTATCTGGCGCGTTGCTGCCGCAGAAGAAATAATTTTGGAAATATCTTTTGAAATTTAAAATAACTGTCTTGTTTGATTAGGAATGATTGAAAGAATAATATTTATTTTCCTATCGGAAGGGAATGCATTTAATGTAATTGAAGAATATATGAAGGAGAAGCATAAATAGTATTTATTCTATTTTTATTGTTCTATTCTACAAACAAATATTTATTTTTATGCATTAGATTTGTGTGTTCTTTAAGAATTTTAAAGCTTGGCTTTTTTTCAGAATGGTAACGAAGAAATTATTTATTGTGTCTCGTTATTTGTTGAATACTTTTTTCGAATTCTGAAGTTAAATGTTAAAAACTGTTATTAATTATTTTTCTTTTAAGATTGAATAAACACAGAAAATATATTTATATAATAAAATCTTTAATATAATTGAAAAGATAATTTTTTGAAAACTGAGATGGGGCAAAATTATTTGTACTATTATATTTTTTATAAATTACTGAAAAAAAAACCGTTTTAAAATTTTATTAGATGTCTAGTTAAAATTTCAAAACTATAGGATTGATTCCCCTTAAACATTCTCGTACACTCTTTAATAAAACTATTACCTCAGAGAAAGACTTACATAGCATTTACGTACTATGGCTACGAAATATTAACCTTTGGCTTGAATTTAGCATCTTTACTGAAACTATGGTATCTCCTTGGCGAGATGTTCTGACCGTAATCATTGGTTAATGGATGCGGTAAATAGATCCGATAATAATTTTTGTATTATACCGATGGATTTATAATAATATTTATTCATACAAAAAAAAATAGGGCATAACACGAAAAGAGAACTCAAGAGTTACAATGACATTATAGACATGAACGGGCGTTACAAGTCGGAATACAGCAGAGAGGCAAGAGGTCTCCTTTATATCCATGAGGTGATGTTAGGTGGAGTTGATCTGTATTCCATATTTAGTTCGAACTCCCCTACGGCACGGTCGCTCTGGAGCCCAAGTAATCAGATGGCAAAGTGAGCCGCTGCAGTATATAACGTAATTTTACTAGGCCCATAACCATCCCGCAAGTTCAAGCAATAAGCATTCAAAGCTTCTGCTCACTTTTTTTTTATTTTGTCAGCTTAGGCATTTTTTTGGGGGGGGGGGGATTGACTTGAGTTCAAAGGAAGGGAAGTTATAATAAGTTGATATTTTTTTTGGCAAGACTGTATAAAACGATAGCATATATATTATATATAGTTAGCATATAGCCGTTAAAGTGAATAATTAATTTTTTTCATTAAATAACTCAATATGATTAAGGTAATTCATATTTTAACAATATACATACACGCTCACGCACAGGCATGCACATAATTAAAATTAAATTTTTAAATTGTAAGAATGTGAAGTTTATCATGCAGTTTCAATATGCCCTCAATATTACTTCTCTATAAATTCATTCATTTTATGCGTCATTAATTTTATATGCGTACCCTTTTGTGATTTTGTGCATACTTTTGGAACTTACATGGTGATTTTTACATGATTTGTTAGTCATGAAGTTACATGTCGATAAATGAGTGACTATAAACATAAAATAATAATTTCGATATACAGAACGAAATTGATGTTTAATCATTTATCCCTTTGAAGACGAAAATTAACACCTCTGTATGCTTCTGTACCAGGAATCTTTCTGATTTTACCTTGGAATCGATGCATTTTTATATTGTTTCTTCTGAGTACTTATTGAATGTATTTGGAAATTAAATGCGGTTTTCTACATGTTTGAAATGACTATGTTCATGAAATGTTTAAGCATTTAGATGATTCTAAATATGCGCATTTATGAAGTAAAATGACGCTGCCAAAGTCAACTTCTAGTTCTGAATAATTCAAAGAATGGGGATCCTCCGTTTGTTTGTAAGATCAGAACATGGAGAGAAAGGGGTTCCGAAACTAACAATAACAAACATTTTGCACAGACAGTGAAAGCGTTTCCCTTTTAACGAATCATTCTTGAATGTCAATGCTTGCTAATTTGCCTTTGTCTTGAAACATGACGGTTTCTTCTTTTTTGAAAAAGTATTTATCCATAGCTTTGATTTTCTTCTGGATAATAACTTGAAATATGTTTGATATCTTCAATGACTGTAAAAGTTTTTAAAAGTTTTTTTTTTTGCTTTTTTTATTTTGAAAAGAAATATACGATAAATTTACACTGAAAATGCCGGCATCCTAAGCCAGGATGCCGGCTTTTCATGTGGCATTTCACCTAAAAAATAGAACAACCAAGAGTTAGTCCAAAGCTGTTACAATTTCAAGAGCGAGTGCCATTTAAAAAAAAAAAAAAAACTAATTCTCCTTTTCTATTCCGAAAAGCTGAAATCACGAGCAGTTTATAAAATTGGAGAGGTGCATGGAAGGCAATAATTACAAATGACAAACAGCTCACCTCCATAATTTGTGTATTCTCTAAAAACATTCATTCAACATTCCCAAAATATGATGTCTTGTCGTGTCCTGAGCGTGGCAATTGCGTCGAGAATAATAATTTCGTCACGCCCCTATCGTAATTGGCACGAAACACATAGGAGCCGAGTCTACTTCCCCACACTCTAGGGAAATCGTATAATTACCCCGAAGTTATGTACTGCAAGGCCAACAAAAATATAATGTGGCAAGTATTCGTGAAAAGGCGGCCTTTGATCCACTGCCGGAATTGAGTACTTTTACGGAAGGAAGCATTCCCTAAAGATAATTACTTTCACGATGTCGTTACCAAGTTACTTTTGATCTTACTCCTTCTGGACTTTCGTTAAAGCAAACTTTCGTTAACTTGCATCGCTGAGGAATTTCTGGAATCTTCTGGGCACATTTGCTGCTGATTGTTCTTTTCAAACTCACATTGCATAATCGGCTTGTCTGAAAGGAATTTCCACGAATAACGAAATAAATGCAAAGGTTCATTTTTAGAAGGATTTTGTCTCTTAAGGGATTATTTATTTGATAAACAAATCTCGATTTGTGTATTGAGTGTTACCATGATATTTTGTTGAGGATTGCATGAACATTTAGCAATAACTGAAACTGATAACTAAATTCTGTTTGATGCATGTGATTTTTAGATGCGTCATATAATGTTCGATTACTTGGATTTTATCCCTGGAGCTTTGATTGAGCTACGAATGAATATTTAATTGAAGTTGGCTTTATTTAAATAATGTTTGGAAATAAATCACATTTTAGAATGATTTTGTCAGATTTGGAATGAAATGATTTAATTCTTGTTGATGATTGTTTACATCAATTATCGGAGAATTAAATTGGTATAAAGAATGATGGCTAAATTCTTTTTGTTATAATGTTTGGCTTTTTAATTTCTCGTAGGAAATTTTACTGATTATTTAATCAGAGGAAATGCACATGCAAAATTGAAAGAAAACTACTTCAATTTATGAAGGACAACTATGTTTCTCATTTGAATGAAAATTGATCTTATTTGATGCGTGAGAGACTAATCACAAAATTTATATTATGGAAAAGTTATATATCATGTGTTTTGGGATTGAATGTGTAAAATGATTCTAATATTATACAAAATAAAAAATATAAAAAAATTGACAGTTTTTTTTATTTATTGGTACAATAATTATTTTATCATGAGTATGTAAGTGTTTCATATGTTTTCGTAAATGGAATATGAATATCCGAGGAAAATGTTTTTCGAAATATATTTTTAAGAAATTAATCTCAAGATAATTACTTTTAAATGCTATAATATATTGCCACAATTTATAGTCTGATCGAAAAAAGAATTTTTCTCACGTTATATGAAGTCTAAATAACCTTAGATAGGATGGTTGGCTTGTTAACTTAATTTTAATGGCGCAAGAGCCAAGAGTAGGCTATAATGCACCAGTCCTATGGTTTGAAATGGTGCGAGTAAAGAAGTTAAAATATCCAAGGTATATTGAAAAAATCAAGTCGGTAAAACAGCAGCAATCAAAACGAGAAATCAGTCAGGCAAAACAAGTCCAGTGTTGAAGAATAGCTTTATAAAATGATAAAATCCTTTAAAAAGTTAAAAATATACTGATAAGGAGGTTCTCCCACTCATTCTCGCAAGTGAAATGAAGTTGAGTTAAAGTATGTCATGTGAGTGGAATTAAAGTTTGGAACTCAGCTAGAATATGTGCAACAGTCAAATCAACTTTACCTGAAGGGCATCGAGGTGCTCTCTCGCTGTATTATAGGTGTTTAAAAGTAAAACGTGTATGGCCGATGCGAAACCTTAGATAGGAAGTTTTTTGGACTATGCAAAAATGGAAGGTCATTTAAGAGGTACTAAGATATTGCCTAACATTTTGTTAAAAATGCACATTTGAGGAAATAATTTGAAGCCTCCTGAAGAACTCTATTTTCTTTCTGAAAAAACAATAATAAAATATGTACTTTTTATGTTTGCCACTGCACCTTGTAACATAAAACACTAATTGCCTTCTATTGCATGCTTACATTGTTTCTATGTGATATATTATTTAAAGAAAATACTTGATCAGGAAGATGAATTCTCCATAGATAAATTCAAGCTATTCAACAATGAATTAAGTCAATATTCGATGGCATAAAACGGTAGTCTGTTGAAACCCTGTCCATAAAATCTGCACATTTTTCGCTATAAACTTTAATAGAACTGATTGAAAGAAATGGATTATTTAACTCCATATTGTTTTGATAAATGAAAAAATCAGGTTTGTTTTAAATCATCATAAAAAACAAATCAATTCAGCTCAAAATGATCCAATTTCGCTGAAATCATCTAAATATACGAAACAACAGTTTAATTCTTTCTTTACATCTTCAATGTGGTATATTTAAGGCCGGCCTTCTGAGGGTGTAGTGGGTACTATGCACCCAGGCCCCGCAACTGAGGGACCCCCACTGTGATTAAAACTTAAAACAGTGTTCTGAACAATAATAATGGTGTACTAAAATACTAAAAGTGTACAAGCTTGTTTCAATGTGGCTGGCTGAGCCTCGACTGACTCCTTTATTACACAAAGATCGCAGCGATATCTATAAAAAGGCTGGAAAAGTTCATTAACGAATAAGGAAATCCCCGTCAGACATGTTAAGACCGAGCGGCTTGAGCGGCGCCCAGAAATCAAGGCTGAGGCTGGGTTCAAATGGACTTGTAAATCATCAGCTATCTACTTTTGTCTATATCTAAAGTAATATTTTTTGCTATCCTTTACATTTCCAGTTACTAAATATAATGAATGCTAAACCCTCTTTCAGCAAATTAAAATTAAATAAAGGATTATCTTCGATCAAACATATGGGTATAACGCTTAAACGATCTTGCTATACTAAGTATCGAACAAGAAATTTGAAAAATTGTTATTTTCCTGGAGTAATTAACACATTTAATTACTCCACATTTAATTGCATCATTAGCATATATATACGCTCCATTTTCCTGGTCACTATCACTGGAGCGTATATATAGGCTGCATCATATTATATGCTATGCATATAATGTGATATATACTATATTCATATCATATACTATATACCTATATGCATCCCACATTTCAAATATGACCACACTGAACAAAATGTCTAACAAATAATGCTTAAAAATGATTTTTTTCTATTTTATACAATTTTACACCTAAATATGAAGAAAAAAATTTCCGTGATATGGGTCTTTTTTTTTTCATATTTTTATATGATGCTAATGGGTTGAATAAATATGTTAATGTTCGGGTGTATTTTTTATTACTTTGCTAAAAACTGTAGTTCCCCAAACGGTTTCTTGCTCTTTGGCCCCTTCATAGAGAAGGCAGGCTCTGGGTACATCCCTAGGAGTGTGTTGAGCGAGAGTTCCCAGAATGGCTGCCTGCCATGATTATCTCTGCCCTCTATAGTTCGAATTCTAGATTCACGTCATACCTCATGTTACTGGAGTCAAGTAAATATAATCTCATTCGATGAGCCACTCGGGATTCTCCAGTCATAGTCGAATCTATTGAGAAGGTAATTAGTTGACTCCAAATATTTGGACACTCCGATCAAAATGATTTCCTAACAGATATATGATTAGTCCCCTACACATATAAATACATAGGGGGAATATTTCATGAATAGAGCCCACAATTTAGATGGAGTGAACTCTTTAGGAGCTTGGTGGAAGGTCTCTTAAACAATAAGGGTATCAGAAATGTCAAAATTTGAACCATTTCCACGCTTATTTCTAGCCATTTACTTTGTTTCTATTTGATATATTATTTAAAGAAAATATTAGATGTCATGCCAACATTTCAGCCATTTACACGCTTATTTCTAGCCATTTACTTTGTTTCTAAGTGATATATTATTCAAAGAAAATACTAGATGGCATACCGACATTTGAGCCATTTACACGCATATTTCTATCCATTTACTTTGTTTCTATGTGATATATTATTTAAAGAAAATACTAGACCAGAAACATAATTTCTTCCATAGATAAATTCATGCTATTCAACAATGAATCAAGTCAATATTCGATGGCATTAAATGGTAGCGGATGCTTCTGTTTAAATCCTGTCCATAAAGTCTGTACTTTCTTTTCACTATAAACTTTAATAAAACTGATCTAAATCATGGATAGAGCCAATTTAGATTGAGTGAACTCTTTAGAAGGGTGTGGGAAGGACTTTTAAATAATAATGGCATCGGAAATGCCTTCATTTGAGCCCTTTACACGCCCAGAGTATCATTTTATTGACTGGATTTATCCATCTTGCAGACAGTATTTTTAATTTATTCTATTCGATCTTTGAACTCATTTAGCATTTTGGCTAAATGACTTAACAACGGATATCTTGAATTTAGGTTTAGATGCATGGTTAGCGATCGAAGATACTTGCAAAGAAGAAAGGGATCGTTATAATTTCGAACTTTATTTATGGCAAAAGGAATGTAACATTTTAAAATCATGCTTCAAAATATTGTTTCCTTTCACTGGTGTCCTGGCATGGAGGTAGCGCGTCTTCCCCGAGATCTGGCATGTTCTTCTGTGTTCTATCTTTCAGATGTGAGAAATTGAAAGAACTGAGTCGGCTCTACTGAAAAAACATGGGATTCCCACTTGTCTTAAATAGGTCTGGTGGTTAGGTTTCTGCTTCGGAACCGGATGGTTGCAGGTTCGAGGCTCGATTCCACCGAAGAACCACCGTGTTAGTGGGTCTGGTGAATGTTAAATTCGTCGGGGTCAAACTTCCCTACCGTTGGTGTGGAAGTTGGGGGAGAGGGTGCCAGTTCAGGTGTCGTCCTTGTCATCTGAACGTGGCTCAAAATGACGAGGTTACCAAAATTGGAATTGAAAAGAATTGAAACGTTTAATTTTATTATTATCATTTATTTTTGATCTTTTAAATGGTCAGAAAAATTTTAACAGTTAATTTCGAAATCAGTATACAGCGTTTTTATTAAAAATAATTTCCTTAAAATCCAATGGCAATAAGTAATGTTTTAGATATTGAAAATGAAAGACCTTTGTATAAAAGTTAAACAAGATCTTTATCAGTTATTGCTTTTAAAGGATTGATAGAATTGCGTCCTATTTTGTATTAGTTATTTCTGATAGTTTTGTATTTCAGATGAAAATTGTAACTGAATTTCAATCCTTTGAGAAATATATTTAATTTTTTTTGTTGCATCTGTTTTTGTTTTCTGATCAGGAATTTTTCAGAAATATTTTCATACAAATTGCTAATCGTTTAAATTATTCTAATTATGATATTTCAATAAAATATGTTTTCTACCCAATGGTTTGAAACATATATATTTAAATATTTTATTTTATTGGAATGTTTATAAAATCCCATCGTCTGAAACATCTATTCATTTCAAATTCATTACTCAACTAAAAAGGATTTTACAGGATATTGTTATATTGCTTATTATTTGCAAAACTATCAAAAGTCTACCATAGCAAAAAAAGTAATGCTTTCTGTCTTATTTAGATGCGACAGATGCGACTTATTTAGATGGCTTAAGAGATTCCATCTGTCTCGCAGGAGATTTGCTTTTATATTCCTTTTCCCGTAGATATTAAAATTGATTGAAAAAGATTTCACATTTTGAGTATTTTTAGGGGGGAGCCATCTTGCCTTCACATTTCCTAGAAGGTATTATGGGCTGCAAGTTACTCCGCTACCTTGGAAATTGCATCTGGAAGCGAAAAATTTCACATGCACCGTAGCAAAGTGAGAGAAATATTTCTTGAATGAGAAATAAAGTCAGTTGAGAACATATTTCCCTCTCTCTAGAACACGGTTCCCTGTGCGCCGAATGTACTTTTGACAGATGCAAACAGTAAATTACGTTTCCTATCCAGTGGAAAGCGATAGCTGGCTACGAACCGGGGACTCTTTAATAAACCCCAGATGTGGACCTGGTAGATGGCTGAACCATCTGTTCCGCGCTCGTGTGCTGTATATTTAATGATTATATCTTGCAGTTCCGACTTTACATATATACAAGCTCAAACGTGCTCCAATTTGCGAAGTATCTTCAGCACGGGAATAATTCTCTGCTGGTTGGACAATCTCATCCGAATCTCTGGATTCTTTCCCTTTTGTTGGAGATGCTGACCTCTTTAGATTTGCATTATTTCCGAGACAACCTCGGTGGATGGAAATAAATGTTTTCCGAGGTTTGTCTGGGCTGCTTCGGATGGCAGTTGATTGGGCGAGTGAAGTTGTTGGGGAAGGTATTTCCCATTTATGTAGAGGAACTGAAGATAGCGGATATTCTTTCAAGTAAACCGTGTTTCGTTAAATCGTTATTTAAGGCAAATTTTTTGAAAAATTGAATTTTATTTAAAACTATTGTTTTTTTAGATCTATTGTCAATTATAATAAAAAAAATTTCAAAATATGTTTTTTGAGAAATAGGAAAATTTGTGGTAAATTTTAATGAAATTTAAACGATGCGGTTTACACTCTACACAAAATTGTAATTGAACAATCCTATTTTTCTTTGCACACAAGTTATATGATATAAGGATGAATGAAATAAACCAAAATATACGAAACATTTTGAGATGCAAAGAAATTATGGGTAAAAATATACGTAAATAAAATATATATATTTTCAAAACTTAATTTTTCTAAAAACCCCTACAAATGAAAAGTATTTCACCAACAAGAAAACTTTGGTCCATTTCATTCCCCATATTATTTAAAACACACCCTGATATTTTTTTATGTAAATAAATACCTCTATTAGTTTTCGTGATATCATGTCAAAAGGGGAGAATTTTTATGAAAATTAAAGACAAATTTTAACTTAAAAATATGTTTTACTTAAAATTCTCCTAAATGATAAGGTAGGCCTTCCATTAAATATAAAAGATAAACTGTTTTGGAAAGAGGGAAGTTTTAACTACAAGGAAAAACAATAAAAAAACATTCTCCAATGTGGTCAATAACTAGTGTTTTTAACGTAGTCTTTTACCTTAAACTGAAATATGCTTTAATAAGCTTTCAATATATTTATTTATTTACGTTGCCTAATAGATGGCATAAATGAAATGATTTTAGTTGAATCCAAGAAACAGAAGTCTATTTTCTTTTGGTAACTATTCAAATGTAGTCTTAATTTTTGCAAATTGTATCGTTTGATTTCACTTTGAAGTTGAGGTATTATAGAGATGATACATAATTGTGAAATTAAAATTTCATTTGATATGATTTCGCACTATGCTACGTATGAGTGTTTAACTTTCGTCTTTTACATTTCGATTTGTATCTGTTGTAATTCTTCATCATTTACTATTACTGAATTGTTTTAAATCAAAAGTTTTATATGGTTACAGGTGAGGCATTTATGATTTGGTAGAATTTTTTTCTAGAGCAAATATAAAATTTTATTATGAAATCTTTCCGAATTTTTAGCCCCTTGCATATAAAATGACGCTCATGACAGTAAAATGTTTAGTGTTTAAATCTGTAGCTAAATCAAATGATCAATGAATTAAGAACATCAATTCGGAATTGCTTTCGTATCGCAGATGCCCTTTATCTCTCTCTAAATCAACTCGAATATTCTTTCGTTTTTTGTTTATTTATTTGAGCTTTATATAGTTCCACAACCCGGACAAATTAAAATCAATTACTTTAGTATCGCGGATGTCCTTTATCTCTCTCTATATCAACTCGAATATTCTTTCGTTTTTTGTTTATTTATTTGAACTTTATATAGTTCCACAACCCAGACAAATTAAAATAAATTACTTTAGTATCGCAGATGTCCTTTATCTCTCTCTATATCAACTCGAATATTCTTTCGTTTTTTGTTTATTTATTTGAACTTTATATAGTTCCACAACCCGGACAAATTAAAATAAATTACTTTAGTATCGCAGATGTCCTTTATCTCTCTCTATATCAACTCGAATATTCTTTCGTTTTTTGTTCATTTATTTGAACTTTATATAGTTCCACAACCCGGCCAGATTCAAATGAATATATTCTTCAGTACTTGGAAGGTTAATTTAAAAGTGTCGATCTTCCTCTAGAGAACGTGAAATGAGATGGTGTCAAGTATTTATCTGAGCTATCATTACACAAAAATTATATTATTTTCAAATTTTTTTAAAAAAACTGTTCTGCAACATAAAATATATTTCTGTAAGATATATCTCTTACTTAATCATTAAAAAAACTAATTAACTGCAATTTGTAACAATGTTTTTTATATTAAATACTCGCTGGTATCCGTCGCGTGGCTGCCGTTGAAAAAAATAATATTGAGTGCGATCAATCAATCATTTGGCGATGTTTTATCGAAATAGGATGAACGGCATCACATTACATACAATAAGAACAAACAATTATTCCTTTTTATATATTAAATTTGTTTATTCTTTTTGAATTATAAAGCTTGGTGTTCTTTCAGAATGATAATAAAAGAAACTATTTATTGTATCTCCTAAATCTTTTAATACTTGTATAGAATTCTTAAATTTAATTTTAGAAAATGATATTAAAATATTTTCTTTTTAATCTTGCGTTTATATAGTTGAAGCGATAATTTTTGAAAACTAAGATGGTTATTTATACTACAATATTTTTGGTGGTAACTGAGAAAAACGTTACAATTTAATTAAAATATAAAATCCCCAGGATTGATCTCCCTAAACTTCCTCGCATCATCTGTCATAAAGTTTCTACCTCTGAGAATGACTGGCATGACATTTACGTACTATAGATACAAAATATTAACCTTTAATTTATATTTAGCATTTTTATAGAATCTATTGTCTCCTTGGCGAGTTATTTGGAGATGAATCATTGGTAAATAAATGCAGTTGAGATTCAAATTTTATTTTATAATTTTAGATAATTGTACTATGCCTGTAACCATCCCGTAGATGTAAACAATAAACTGACCAATTTTCATAGTAATCGGATGAACGGTTTCGAGAGGCATAAGATACATACAGACTGACATTCATTTTTATTTATAGAGATTAAGTCTATTTTACTGTTTCATTACAATTGTCACTTTTGCACCTTCGCTAGTATTGAAAAAATCATTTTGCATTTTCATTTTCGATTTAATTTCTCTTCTAATATATGAAGGTAATTTACTTTTAAATTATACGTCGTTTAAAACTGCAACAATTTCTTTTACTGCTTGCTTTAATTTTGTTTAATATTTTAGCACATTTGGAGTACCTTATGAATTTTTCATGACTGCTTCTAAGCTTAAGCTCCATAAATAAAATAAATTTTTCTTACATATGTTTAGAAGCAGGCCGAGCTGTGAGTAAAGCAGTTAATACATTTATATGGATTAAAACAATAATTGATATCCAACATAAGGTATACCAGTCATATGAGAGGTAAAATAAGTTTAAAGAAGATAAATGATAATGTATGACAAAATGAATAAATTTTCAAATTTAATTGCTTAGGATTGCCTAGGATTAGGATGACGTTTTTAATAAATTTATGGCGAAATATTTAATTGCTTATGATTGCCTATGATTAGGATGACATTTTTAATAAATTTATGACGAAATGAATAAATTTTCAAATTTAATTTCTTAGGTTTGCTTTGAATTTTATAGGGAAAAAAAAATGGTCATTCTTCTTGTTTCTTTCTTTAAATTGTCGACAGAATGATATTATGAAAAAATTCAAATCTATATTAATATTATAAATGTGAAAGTTTGGATGGATGTTTGTTTCTCAGTCACGCCAGAACGGCAGAACGGAATTGGGTGAAATTGAGCAGAAAGATAGATTAGAGTCACGAATAGAACATAGGCAACTTTTTATTACGGTTCATTGAGGGGTTCATTTTTTATTAATCAAAAACTAACTTTCAAGCCAAATACCGCCATAGATGAGTAAGGTTCCAATTTCCCCCCCAACAGAATTGAGGTTAGGTTTAGCAGAATTTCGACCGATTATTTCAAACAATTCTATATATATTTTGTGTTTGATACATTTAAAATCAAATATTGTTAGTAAATCGATCGTTCGGATTCATTCTGAAGTACTTTTAAATTAAAAGAAAACAGAGTAAATGAAATAAAAAAAATTCTAATCTGCATTGCGTTACCCCAACTGGTGTAGGAAAGTTAAGTATTTGGCGTTGAAAGCTCACGGGTAATTGTTGACAACTGTGCTTTCATTTAAATTAAAAGTTTAAAAATGATATGTACAACATTGTTGCAGCTCCCACCATCTCAATCCATAAATAAAATGGATTTGACCAGGCTTGATTTGTTGTTTTGTTTTATTTTAGGAATACAATGTAAACAAATAGTTTTTACGTTAGTTGTGTGTTTTTGTTATAAATTGTGTTTATGTTATATATTTTTCGTATATACTTATTCTTTTAAAAGTATCGTTTTTAAGTTTGGGTTAATTTTATTTTTTTTATTTGTCATTATTCGATAGTTTTTCGTGCATCTACATCAAATTTTCCACGCGAACAGAGTAGCGGGCTATAGCTATTCATTTCATATAATTGGAAAACCATTCCATAAAGTCGCTTTTAAATAAATTAATTAAAAAAAAGTTTCTGTAGTTTGAAGCGTCGAACTATGCTCAACAATCTGAATACAAGCAGCCAACATTTTAAAAAAAAATGACTCTTTCACTATTGAAAACCCATGATACATACTGAAATTAGAATTTTAATTCAAATAAAAAATTAATTTCTGTTCGGCATAATACAGTCAAAAAGGAACACTTCCTCTATTATCACAGTAAACTTGCTGCTACGTACAATGGCAGAGGCTGGAAATTGCACCTGACAACATTCTTTTTTACTTCTGGCAATTGTAATGAATTGTCGAGTCTTCAGCATTCTTTTTTTTACCTCCTTCTGCTTATTCTAGTCTTCTTTTTATTTTCTTTCCGCTTCATCTTTCAGTTCCTATTCATTCTTAGAATGTGAACGTGGAGGCGTGGCCTTTCTGGAAAAAAGGTGTATATTATCAAAAGGGTAAATTTAAACCCGTGTCAAAACACGGCAGCTAACGAAAAAAGATAATAAAAATTCTGAAAAAGGATAAGAGGAATTACAATTCGAAATGATATGAATTAACTAAGAATTTTTTGGGTTCAGTTTAATACGCGCTATAAAATTACAAACCTATATTGCCATCGAAATTACAGGTATGAGAAAGTAATTCTAGAGGAGTTTGGGCTTATGATTGCTAATTTATTTTAAAACATTGCTGCAGAAATGTTTTTTGAATGAAATTAATTAATATAATTTCCTTTTCTTTTGTTTAGGTATGTATTTCCCTTTGTCGGCGTTGAAGTATATGTTTGTACACACATATATATATAGTCCTTCATGTAAAATCTTTCTTTTTTGTAGATATTGCACATTTTTCGAGAGCACATTCTTTTCATTTTATTCGCTTCCCCGTGAAATATTAATTTTGAAAAATAAGTTTTATTTTATAATATTAGTTATTAAGAACGAAAGTTAATTTACAGGAGAAATAGGTATTTTTTAAAAAGAAATTCTCTGGAACGAAGAATTTCTTCATGGAAGAAATAATCTGTAATCATTTTTTATAGAAAATTATTTTAGTATAGTATATTAATATTCGTCGCGAAGATTCATTAACATTCTTTTCTGAATTTTGTTTATCATTAGCCGCTAGTGTAACAGAAACAAAAATACTTCTCATCTAAAACTGGGGGGTCTTCAAAGAACCTCTGAACATTTCTTCACTGAACATTTGAAAGCCAACTACTTAAAACGCTTATTTCATCACAAAACAGCAGAGATTTTTAAAGTAATATATTTGCTATAAATTTTGCTGCTAATCAATTCTCGTTTCATGACAAATGAAATCAGTCACCGTTTCCAAACTTTCTGACAAACCGTATAGTTCAATATTCAATGAAATGCAGAATTATTATTTTTCGAACTTTAGTATCCCTTTCTTTTATAAATGCATGGCAATGTAGCTTGAAACAAAACATCTGCTGCGAATTCTCGTTTTATGCTTCTATTTTCGTTCAAAATTAATACTGTATTTTTAGAAAGTTAAATAAAATTTACGGGTTCAATTTAAAATCTAATAATCCAAACTTAGTTATGTGAATGTTTTCTCCAAAATCTAGCTTAGATTTAAATTAGGAAATATTTTTATTCGTCAGGTTTAAATAATAGAATATATACAAAATTTAACACGAGTGTACATATATTACAATAATTATCGTGAAAATCCTGATATAATATGGATCTATTAATTTATTGAGCTATTTGCAATTATTATTTAGTAATTATTTAGGGTATCATTGAGAAGATTATTGCTTTAGCTTTATATTTAGACTCTGTATGAAGATTTTAAACCTTAGAAATAGGAATAATATCTTATATTTCTATTTGTTTCATTCTTTAAGTCGTGCTTTTTAAGTAATAATTGTTAAGCAATGTGACACTTCCCCCCCGCCCCTGTTTTTGTCATGAATTGCTTGTTGTCAATTATCTTTGCTCTTCAAAACCGTCTAATTTTATCAAAGCAAAATGAAATTTAATGTTTTTTTTTTTTTTTTTGTATTTTCCATTTGACTTTTTTACTAGTTCACAAAAACTCGGGCATTTTTTCATTGAAGAATCTAGAGCACGTGAATTGAGTTGGTAACTGAATCGTGGAATCATTTCATCATGGCGCAGCAGAATTGAGTGAGAGGTCTGTCTCACAGTTACCTAAAGTCGACCTCGTGATGCATTGAGCTACTACAATCGTCCCAGTTAGTAATTGTTTAGAGAAGATTATTGCTTTAGCTTTATTTTGCAATTCACTTTATATTTGAAGTCTGCATGAAGATTTTAAGCCTTAGAAATAGGAATTTTATTTTATATTTCTATTTGTTCCATTATTTAAGTCATGTTCTTTAAGTATTATTTGTCAAGCAATTTGACATTTCTGAAAAAATCCTGTTTTTGTCATGAATTTCTTGTTGTCAATTGTCTTTATTTTTTAGAATTGTCTCCATTTATCAAAGAAAAATGAAATTTAATGTTTCATTATTTTTCTTGTATTTTCCCATTTGACATTTTCATGTAATTCGATGCACAAAAAGGTCAGTTTGACTTTTTACTGACACGAAAAAGTCAGTCAGTAAAAAGTCAATTTCTAGTTCACAGAAATTCAGGTATTTTTTCATTTAAGAATCTAGAGCATGTGAATTGAGTTGCTAACTGAATCGTGGAATCATTTCATTGTGGGCGTAGCAGCATTTAGTCAAAGAGGTCTGGCGGACAGAAATCTAAAGTCGACCTCGTGATGCATTGAGCTACAACAATCGTCCCACGCTGCGCACTTATCATCCCAAAGAGATAGATGTTCCTCTGTGCTGCGCAGGTATTCGCGAATCCTGTTCACATCTGAGGCTGTCAAATCACGGATTCTATTAATCATTCATCATTCTGATTCTCCGGTAATCGTCACTCAATTTTTTGACACTCAAATCTTCAAATGGAATCCTTGGGTAAGGAATTTTTGGTTTTGATAAAATTAAATTGAAAAAATTTTCCATTCGTTATTGAAAACTCTTGTTTTAGAATGTCTAGACTTATCAAAAAGTGAAAAAATATATTATAATACTTTAAGAATATACAAAAAATATTCGCGGGATTCTATGAAGCTACCAATTTAGACTCAATTTTTTGACGCTCAAATCTTCAAACTGAATCCTTGGGTTAAGAAATTTTTGGTTTTGATAAAATGAAATTAAATTGAAAAAATGTTCCATTCGTTATTGAAAACTCTTGTTTTAGAACGTCTAGACTTAGCGAAAAATGAAATAATGTATTATAATATTTTTAAAAAATAAGAAAAGGATTCGTTGAACTCTATGAAGCACCCAAATTATTTTTTAGACTCAATTTTTTTGACGCTCAAATCTTCAAACTGAATCCTTGGGTAAGAAATATTTGGTTTTGATAAAATGAAATGAAATTGAATTGTTTCATTCGCTATTGAAAACTCTTGTTTTAGAATGTCTAGACCTGTCAAAAAGTGCAATAATATATTATAATATTTAAAGAATATACAAAAAATATTCGCGTGATTCTATGAAGCTCTTGAACAAATCTAATTAGTAGGCGTTACTCAGAGTTTTGTTAAAATCCCATCTGAATCGAATAGCTTTTTCCTTGAAAGTGAAAATTTAACTGAAATTCCTGAAAAGACATACTATACTTATTACAATAATGTTAAAATGAAAGATAATATTATATGAAGGCTAAATTCTATAAGTTAACAATGCTACTATTCGTTGAGCTGATACCAGTAAACTAAAGCTCTGTAAAATAAAATTTTTTTGAATAAGAAAAAAAAAAAAAAGAAAACTTTTTCTTGATTCCGTAAATCTTTGATGATTATAAATCTTATTATTCCGCAGGTGCGATCAATTTAATAATTTAGTTGATATATTTAAAATATTAGTTCCACTGACGAACTAAAAATTATCATTTTTTTTAAAGTACACCTGATTTTACCTCAAATTAGGAAGAAAGCATATTTTTCTGTGCTAATTAAATATTATTCATTTATTTAATTTCTGCAATTGAAGAGTAAATCTTAAAAACCGTATAAACAAACTGTAAAAATAAAGTCTACGAAATTTAAATGTAAGCAAAATTTGATAGAGGAATTTCTAACTATTCTATAAAGCAAACATACATTTTGGGGAAGATATTAAAATAATCCCAATTTCTTTTAATATTTAGGTGTGTACCAGATAATTGTAAAACTATATGCTTATATGTTGCCGTGCATGCCTGACTGATTATATATATATATATATATATATATATATATGCTATAACCTAGTTTGAATTGTTTGAAAAGCCTTATCTTGAATCTTCGTTATTGGGCTATTGTGATGAAATATTGTAATTCCATCATCTTTGATCCCAAAACTGATTAATCGATGCAATAAGGTAAAAGTTTTAACAATTATTGTGAAAGCTATAAGTATCAAAATAGCTTCGAAAATTTATCCATTGCAAACTATTAGAGAAGCATTAATGTGTTCTCACCTGTCTTCCAGCCAATATCTCTGTTTTAATAGATTCATTTGAGATTTCACCTGACCTTTATCTGCAGTTGTTAGCAAAAATGAAGAAATTGATACTAGTTCGAATAATCCTACTAAGGCATTTCATTTCTTATTAAGGAAATAATATTATTAATTGAAAAAAGTACAATCGTACATAAATAAGTAATAAAATAGAATGCAATCAATTGCTAGCCTCAGTTATTTCTATTCAAAAGCTTCCTCCCTTCTATAAGCGGCATATGTAAGAAAAAGAAAATCGATTATATTCAAATTTAATGATTCAAAATATTGAGTTATTAACTTTTGTGGTACTCATAAAATATTAAAATCCATTTCTATACGTAAAGAATTAAAGTACAGTGTGTTTAACGACTTGACATACGAATTTACTTAACTTCCTAATTAAATGATGAATTTAATAGCTTCCTAATCGGAATGTTTATTATTATTTTAATTCCTTTAATAATAATACGTTTCAAGTGACTTTTTTCGTTTTAAATTATTTAATACTTTTCACTTAATTGCAGATTAAAAATTAAAAATTCAATCATTCGATGCGCGTCTCAATCACGTCATTGTATGTGATGTGTTTAATTAAATACAAATAATGTTTGAGTAATTCATAAAAATACATAAAAAATGATTAAAATTTGTTATTAGTTAGAACTCTCCTCATAAAGCCGCAATAATTAATATCAATAAATATTATCCTCCTTTTTTTGGAAAGTCGGGTTAATAATGAAGGATGTGATTATCGATGAGTAAGATGTTACTTTTTGAGGAACTGGGTTGAATTTCTCATTATAAATAATTTTTTGCAGTCTTGACTCATTTCAATAATTTGCATTTTTAAGCTCAGCTTTTTTCAGGTGAATCCATAATTCACTTAATAATTTCTGTGTTTATAACAGTTTATTTTTCCCCGTTTCAATTGATTAATCAACGAAAATGAAATAAAATTTTAATGATTTAGGGATTCGATAATGTCACTGAATTTAAGAAAAGTCATTAAAGCAGAATGTAAAAAAAACAACTATCAGAATTGAATAAAAATAGTGCGTTGCTTTTGGGCCCCTACTTCTGTTATTTGATCGTATCTTTATTTAAAGCTTATTTTATTTCTTATAACAAGAGGAGCAGCGAATTTCAATTCGTGGGCCTCATTTCACTTGCATCGTGAGGTTGAATTTATTTCTTCTTATGGCATGAAAAGAACTATCTTTAAATAAATAAAAATAATGCAGTTGATATAAGAGAAATAACTTGTAAATTAATATAAGATAATAACCGTCCATTCGTTTCTAAAATGCATAAACCTCTTCCAAATAAAATTTTGATTTTCATGAAGAAGGGAACTAACGTCTTTCTCTCCTTTTCAAAGTAAGATTCCTGAATTCATATTAATGATAACTTTTTCTTAGATTTAGGAATAGATACATGCATCAAATAAATATTCCTTTTCTTTTAAATTCTAAGTAATATTTTTGGTAGACCTCCTACGTATATATTCATGGAAGGTTTAAAGAATTCCTTTCGAAATAGATAAATGCATCAAAGTAATATTAATTTTCTTCTAAGTACTTAGTAAACTTTTTGGTAGACCTATGTATATATACATGGATTGTTTAAAAAATGTGGGTTAAAATGACACGACTAGTTTTTTTTTCAATTTAAAAGAGAATCTTTCGAAAGATTATTTTAGACCGGAAGAAGTCGCATAAAAGCACCATTTAAATCTAGCTTATATCTTTACTATATGACTATTTTTGCTGGTTGTATTCTAAAGAACATGGATAATATAACCCAAATAACATGAAAATAATACAAGCCAAAAGTAGGAAATAAAAAATATTTAATTAATAGTGAAATTAATCAAGATATTTCTGTTAATTACATTTTTTTCTTGGGTTCTCTGGGATTATGCTGCAAGAAAACTAAACGACTGGTGCAAAAATGAAGTTGAAAAATGGATGACAACATAATTCGGCAAATAAAGAGTTAAGCAATCCGATTTAAATATCTTTTATTTCAGTATTTTCCTTTGAAATGTCTGTCTGTTTATGCATGCTAAAAAAGTCGTATGGTTAAAATGGTACCGTAATTTTTGTCAAAGTCAGACCAGGTTGTTAAAGGATGAGCTCTAAAGGACATGATGATTTGAAAATATAAATAGTCGTGATTTTAATCATTTTAAAACGTTTATTCGCCAGAATTTTCAGAACAGGGAGCATTTCTTTTATATATAATACTTATGTTGATGCAATATTGGATTTATTTTCATTTCATACCTATAATATTTAGAAAAATGTTTTAATGTATATTTACTTTTATAAGAATAGAGAATAATAATTAAAGAAAATTTCTTCTTTTTCATAAAATTTAATTTAAGTTATTAAATAGTTATTACTATCTTATTAAAATAAGATCTTCTGTATAAATAAAAATGAATGTTTGCTTGTATGTCTCTTATGCACTGCGGTACCGCTCATCCGATTCCGATAAAATATTGACTGCATATTACTTGCACTTACGGGAGGGTTATAGGCAAAGTAAAATTATGTAATCTATATAAATAAAAATGAATGTCTGTCTGTATCTCTCTTATGAGTTGCCGTACCGTTCATAATTGTTTGCGTGTTTAGTTGATTTCATACAAAAGCTATTTATTTACTCTCTCGCTAATTTTACTCTTCTATTTGATGAAGATTGAAATATTTTACATTTGTAAGCTGCACTTTGAGCTTGGTTTCGATTGAATCTGGAAAACTTTGTTACACTAGTGGATGAAGGAAAAAAATTATGAAAGTGAATGAAAAAAAGGAACCGTTTGACATGAAACATGCCATTTAAATTCATACCGAATTTTCTGCAAATTAAACTTCTGAGTGATTTATGTCCCTCACGCAAAAGTTTTTAGCTGTATCTCTTCCACCTGTTTAAGAGAGAAACTTCTTCTCTTTTAAAACATATTTCGTGTTTAAATGGACGAAAGAAGAAAAAAAAAATTTAAGTAGTTCCACTACTGTCTCTTCCAAGAAACCACGGCATTATACAAGCAGTAAGGAACCATAACTAAAATTGTTGACCGTTTGTAGTGGTCTGAACTCTTGGAGCTTGTCGGGTTGGTTCTTCTTGTGAATGGTTTACGACTTTCTTTTTTTTTTTTTTCTTTTTTTTTTTTTTTTTAACTTTGGCAGGCATGTTGGTGATAATTAT
>JAPMOQ010039922.1:0-11829 GCA_026543055.1 Argiope trifasciata
AAAAATATTTTTAATTCTAATTAGTAATTTTTAATTAAAAGTTTGATTAAAATAACAGTTACTTGGAACAAATATTTAAAAATAACAATAGCAAAAATATTTGTTACTAAAAAAATCGTGGACTAGGCATCTCTACTTTTAACGTATTATAAGAGCAAAGAAAATTACTCAAAGCTATAACTTTAAATGTAAACAAAATATCCGCTTCATACTTGGCGGAGAACGTAAATGACAGATTCATATATTAAATCTTTGAGGATACGGTTTAAATGCCATGCACTGAAGCATATGACGACGTTTACGTCACATCAATTAACCTTATTGAAAAAGAGAAAAAGCTCTAGTGAAATAGATTTTTCAGAGATAACAAAACAATTTTGCCGAGACATTTGGCAACATTTCTTTTAATTTATTGTTTTGTTTTGATCGTGATGGAGGCTGAAGAGGATTATACGAATCAATCTCTCGAGATTGAATCATTTGACATGATAAAAGTGATATGATGATGACAGTTATTATCAGACGATTACTGATTCCGGTGCAAGATATATTCGCTTTCTTGATTTTAAAATTGTGAACTTTAAATTCTTTTTTGGAAAGTCTCGTTTATACGTGTTTTCATTTGTGTTTATTTTTAAGGATATCGTATAATGCTTTTTAGGAAAATGGATCTGATATTTAGACAAGTATGTGTACGCATACAGTTTGAGTTATATTTGTTAGATAGTTACAAATTAATTGCTATGGATTGTGAAAGTTTTTTTTGATATTATTTATTAAACTTTAACAATTAATGTAATAACAGAAACTTATGATAATCATTTATTTCATATGCAAATTGTTTTCAGTTTTGACTAATTTTCCATCAATTTTTGTGTTGAAATAATCGTTTAGTTTGAAGAATTCATGGCATTTAAAAATTCCTGTTATTCATATTTAATTTCAATTTGATATTTAATTACATACAATGCATAGGTTTAAAATTAATATTCATTAGTTTTTGTAAAAGAGATCAGATATATTTTAAAAGCGATCGTTTATATCTGATGCATCCTATTTGCAAATATAAGATATTTATTAAATTAATTGAAAGTATAAGATAATTTCAAAATTGAATTTTAAGTTTTGGAAACTATTTCCTTTGTTATGGAAAAGATGTTATTCAAGTGGCAATTCAGAGTCAATAGGAGTATGTTGAAGCGATCCAAATTGGAATCATAGGCATAAAATTTTATTTCATTGAAACTGTTCAGGTTCATAACATGAAACTGGATATTTGTGATGAGTAGAAATAAATACGAAAACAAATAAATATAATTTTAATAGCTTTTCATTTATGTTCATTTTAACTTCATCATATTATTTCATACAATATATTTTATCAATTCATTAATATATGTGTCCACTTATGATTTAATTTATGATGCAGATGTTACTTTGAAATTCATTAGTAAAATATTTTCTATTCTGAGGTGATAATGAAGACATGCATCTTAAAATTATAATGCTTTGTTATTACATAATTTTTCCAATTAATACATTTTAAGCAAGTAGATTCCTAAAAATAAATGTTATTTCTTTTAATAGCTCTGCTTTTTTCTTTTAAAGATTTTTTTTAAAAAAAAATTAGAAATATGATTTGATAATGCAAATAAGTTGGCTAAATTTTCTAAAAAAGTTTTTACTCTTAAAGTTTTACATATCTTTTTATTGGAAATTTGTGATATTTCTTTGTATTTTTGGTAGTGTTCTTTTATTAATATTTATTTAATTTTGATTCATATGTTTTAATATAATAAATAACCCAAAGGAAAAATAAAAATAAATTCAGTGCCTGAAGAAATATGAAAACTACAGTTTATATTTGCTCCCATATTTAAAATTATACAGTTTTTATCAAATGTGATATTTTGTTTCAAATTAGTTAAAGCAATTATTATTTGTCTGTAAATTAAATTTAAATTTATTTTAATAAAAGCTCTGATTTTTAAAAAGTTTTTCCACCATATTTAATTTTTACCATGTAGCATAAACCATTCAGTACACTATTATGTAATCTAACATTACTAAAAACAAAATATACTGAATTTTTTTTTTCTTTTTCTACATGTTAATAACATGTTTGCTCAATACCACGCTTGAAAATAAAAAACGTATAACTCTGTACCCATCTATTTTATAATAGATAGAAATTGAATATTGATTTAAATTGTAACATTAGAAGTGAAAGAGTTGAGACAATTTGCAAAAGAGATAATTTTGAAAAGGGGAAAAAAATTTATTGACAAAATATTTTTATTTTCTCAAAATGATGGATAACTACTCAGTTTTCACATTTCAATTTCTTTTTTAGCTTTTTGATTGTGTTAGCTGTACCTATACATACCTTCTGGCTGATGCTAAATGTCGTAGTGCTATTCTTATTGATCCTGTTGTTGACCTGGTTACAAGAGATGTGAAACTTGTGAAAGAGCTTAATTTGAATCTTTTATATGCTGGTAATGAAATTAAAAAATGTTTCATTGACGATATTTTAAAATAATTATACTTTTTTTTATATTTTTGTGTGCAAGTTAGCATGAATACAATAACATAAATACTTGCAGTGATACTGTCTGTCCACGACAAGAATACTGCAAAACAGTCATCTATGTTTATGGCGAGCATTTAAAAACTGGTTTCGGTTTGAAAGATCCATTTTGAATGGGTGAGATTGGATTGAAGTCTGGCAGGATGATATTCTTTTTCTTGGCATTGATCTGAAGTGATAAAAAAAACCTGTTACTCATTCATTTTCTCCCTATAGTCGCAGCTGCACATGTATTAGTAAAATTAATTGATTTTGAATTCTTTATTTGAAAAATGTATTAAAGATTGTTCATAAAGTTCTTGCAATGAATTTTGAATTTCATTATTTTTTTATTAAAGTATATTTTACAATTCAGGACTTAATTTTTATTCAAAGTTGTGAGTAATTTCCTTAATTCTACAGGTCTAATTCAGTTATCTCCTATCACAATTATCGTCAAGATAAAAAGACGTGGGGAGAAAAAACCTTTGTTTTAAGCTTTTGCTCTTAGTGTTAAATAATTATTATATGAAATTGTATTTAATGTTTTAAAAGAAAAAAGTATTACTTTGACATTAAAATACTGATTCCATTGCCTTAATAAGAATATTTAGAGATTAGAATGATTTAATTTCTTTTCTGGAATTGAATGAGTATATGCAATTGTTAAGAAATCATTCTATTAAATTTTTATTGCAAAATATTATTGAACTTTATAATGGTATGAAGAAAATATATTATAGGTAGAGCATATCTTATATTTTTTTTCAACTAAAAAATAATTAGGTATTTGGATTGGTTTTTTCGCCTTCCTGTTGTTTTGATTGTATTCCTTCTTAGATATGATTTCGAGAATCTAAAAATTTATGCAAGTTAGAAGGATTAAAGTATTTAACAAAATTTCTTCTACTCAGATGCATTGATTGTGATAGTTAAACGGTGACAGCTTAGTATTCTTAAATGGCATTGATGGATTTTGAATAAAAATATGAAGGACATTAGGAGTGAAGAATGTTCAACCCTGAAAGGATAAAATGCATGCAGGAATTTGAGGATCTTTTATTGCTTCAAGCTCATGACTACTATACATTGAAATGAAAAGCACATTTATCACTTTATTATTTACTTCTGATATTTTAAAATAATATATTATTACATATATTAGACATACAAATAAATTTCCATTCGATTTGCTTTACTTTTTGTGTGTGTATGACAGGAATATCAGATATTTTAAATATTCTGAGTATGCAAATGATTTTTACCTATGTGAATCATTTGTTAATTTTTTTTTCAAAAATTGAATGCAATAATATGAAATATTAAAAATTTGGCACTAAATGTGCCAGTGTAAGAATCTTGAATCAATTTCCACCACTGCAAAATGAACTTTTCCTACAGTAACCTGTTTCTATAATGCCTGCCATAAACGTAGACAATTGTCTAGCAGTGTTCTTGCCATGGACAGACAGTAAGTTGTCAACTGAAACATTAGCTAACAACTTTAAAAAAATAAAAAAATAAAAAACAGGTCTGACCATTTTTTATGAAATACAATTTTTTAAGGGAGAAAGTGTTAAAAAAATCAAGGTATGAATAACTGAAATTTTTAAAAATTGGATGTGGTTAATACTTGATGTAGAAACTATGCAATGTGTTGTAGAAATTGATGTAATGCATATGTTTAAATTACTTTTTAAATGCCAAAATATATCAAAATTAAACATATTTTGTTCATTCATTACAGTCTCAAGCTTGGTATTTTGATGTTTGTACTGAATGAATGAAAAAACATTTAAATCTTAAAGCGAGTATTTTACTACAGATTTTACATTCATTGAAAAAAGAAAAATAGACTGTGAAATTAAATTTTATGTAAGCTTATTAAGTCTGTATTGAAAATACTATTTTGTAACTACAGTTTCTATTATATTTCTGTTAATTGATGACATATTCTTATATTCCCCCTCCTTTTTTTTGTTATACTTTTTAGCAAATACACATGTCCATGCTGATCATATTACTGGAACTGGGGAAATTAAGAAGTTAATACCCAGCTGTAAAAGTGTCATTTCTAAGGCATCTGGAGCTAAAGCAGATAAATATTTAGAACCCATGGAAATTTTATCAGTGGGAGATATTCAACTAGAAGTACGTCCAACACCTGGTCATACTAATGGTAGGTTATAAATTGTGATAATGAGAAATGTTATTATTTTTAAAATTTGAGAACTAGATAAAGATCTTTTCAATCTATATAAGTAAAATTGAATGTTTATTTGTATGACTCTTATGCACTGTTGCATCTCTCATCTAATTCTGATAAAACTTCCACTACTTATTACTTGCAGTTATGGGATGGTTATAGGCATAGTAAAATTATCTAATATGTAATCAATATCAATATAAATGAATGTTTGTTTGTATGTTTCGTATCTGCTGCCATACCGCTTAGTCGATTTCGATAAAACTTCGACAACACATTCCTTCCTCTTACTCGAAGGTTATAGGCATAATACAAAGAATAAAAAATATTTTCCAATCTATTAACCAAATTTATTAAAATTGGATTAACCAACAAATAATATGTCAAGGAGACACAACAGAACCTATAAAGATCCTAAATTCCAGCTAAACGTTAGTATTTGTAGCTGTTGTAGAGAAATGCATTGTAAGTCTTTCTTTGAGGTAATAGTTTTATTAGAAAGTGTGCAAGAAAGTTTATGGGAACCAATCCTATAGTTTTGATATTTTAACTAATCATTTAATAAAATTTTAGCATTTTTCGGAGTAACTTCTAAAAATATTATACTACAAAAATTTTGCACCATCTTAGTTTTCAAAAAAGTATCTTTTCAACTACATTAAAGATTTTATGGTATACATATATTTTGTATGTTTAATCAGTTTTTAAAGAAAATATTTTAATCACAAATTTAACTTTAAACTTAAGAATTTGAAAGTATTAAACAAATCAGAAGATTAAATAAATAGTTTCTTTCATTACCATTCTGAAAGAATACAAAGCGTTACAATTCTAAAACAATACATAAATATATAAAAATGAGTATTTGTTTGTAAAATAGAATAATAAAAATAGAATAAATACTATTTATGCTTCTTCTTTTTATGTCCTTCAATTTCAATTAATGTATTCATTGCTGACAAGAAAATAAATATCATTCTTAAAAGGTTAATTAAACAAGGTAACTATTTCAAATTCCAAACATTATTTCCAAGATTATTTCTTCTGCAGCAGCAACATGCCAGGTACCAGCTAGTTTATAGATAAATGTACTAATATACATCATGGCATTTCTAGAGTTAACATTGATGAAGGCTTTTTAAAAAATGCTTTTATTATTGACTATAATAATTTTAAGATTAAAGAAATGAGATTTTTCTTCCTGTAACTGTGAAATATTGCTGTTAAATTTCTTATTAGTTTTCTCCCTCCCTTCCAGATATCTTATTTCTCTCTCTCTTCCTTAAACTTCAGGGCATGCAATTAATATGTAGTTGCACTTCTTAGTGGAATGAATACTAGTTTGTAATTCTTCAAACTTAACATTCTTTTTTACATTTCAGTGAAGCTAAGGCTGGACATTCAATTTTAAAACTTATATTATTTAGTCTGAATTTCAAAACTTATATTATACTTCAATACTTTTTGTATATTTTTGAATTTTTAGTAATAAATATTTTGTAATAAAATCCAAATTTATGGTATTATTATTTTTCTTTGATTTTGCAGTTTATATAATAAAATATTATTATTTTTTCATTCAGAATTGGGAGATTTAAAAATTTTACTATGATCACATATTTACAAGAAATCCTTATAGTAAAATTAAAAAATGTTGTCTTCCAGAAGGTTTTTAAAATTTGGATTTTCCTTGTTAGAAACATAGATTTCCAGTTTAAAATGTATAAATAGTGCAATTTTTTATTTTAATTATTAAAATGTAGTTTAGAATGGTTATTAAATGGAAAAATCATGCTTTTGCTTGGGTGTTGTTTCCATTGTTTCTGCTTGCTAGCTCTAGCATTTACTACTGTAAGGCTAGAAGGGCTACAAGGAAAGGGCATGGAGTTGAAATCTGAGTTTGGGATGAGATTTTGTAGGATGATAGTTTACATTTAGAATTATCATAATGCAATTGCCAGTTAATTTTGAGAAAATGGGCTTTAAACTTTTGGTAAAGCTTATATACTGATAACTTGACTCCCATTCGAATTATCCCAATGGCATGGTTGCCTAGGTAACCATTTCATATGTGGAAGGTTAGGGTCAGAAGATTCAAACCAGCATTCATTTGTTCAAAGATTAGATTCCTAGCCAGATGACTAAGAAATTTTTCTTTTTTCTTCCTTTTTTTATAATTATTATTCTGTTAAAAATTTACTAATACTTTTAATAAACATGTTTTTAATTTTTTAATACAAAATTAAATATTTATTATCAAAATACATAATAATAAAATTAAGATTTTAAAAGAATAAAATAAATACAAATGCATGTAAAAATGATTTAAATTAACGATTTATAGATAGTTTTAATTAATATACTACTTATTTTTATGCAAGAATAAATGCATATTTATTTCATTTTTAAATTGCAATTTAATATTTAAAAAATAGTAATATATACAGCTTTATTGGTGATAATTATTAATTATAAATTTTCCTATTGTTAAAAAATTATTCCATATTTCTAAAAAATTATCCTATATACATTTATTTTTGATTATATACATGAACCAGAATGGGACCTATAGTAAAAACATTAGAAACAAAATTCATTTCAACATCTTGTGTAACTGATAAATAATGATTGTCTGCAAGAGCAAGGTTTCTTTAAGAGATCTATGGTGAACAAACTTCATTTACATTTAAAAATATTGCTGTTCTATCTGAAAGTTGGGCAGCACTATGCATAACTTATCATCTTATTAAAAATTGGTGATGGTAATTGATAGTGTTCGTTTGATTGAATTTTTATACTATCCTTGGAAGAATATATTTCTTGATCATGTTCAATTAAATAAGAAGATTCTTGTATATGTTTAATATGCCTTGAACCATCTGCCTACACATTCAATAAACTTCACCTGCTCTCTACTATTTCTTTTGATTACTGCAGAATTAATAATTTAATATTTTTAAAATATAAGAATTTGTAAATTAATTGCTTGAAAATGATGCAAGCAATTTATCTGTAACCATTAATATTATGTTTTTAATTATTTTTCCTGTAAACTTTAAATTATAATTTAAATATTGAAAGAATAAGCATTTATCCTTGCATAAAAATAAGTGGCATAGTTATTAAAATGATCAATAAATTGTTAATTAAATTTCAATAAGTTTTTTAAATGTATTAGTATTTATTTTTTCTTTTAAAATTGGGTTTTATTATTATGTATTTTGATAAAAAATATCTATTTTTAGATTAAAAAATTAAAATCATAATTAAAAGTAATAGTAAATTTTTAGTTTAATAAGAATTATTTAAATTGAAAGAAAATATTCCCTGTCAGGTTCAAACTCTGACCTTCCTCATACAGGATGGTTACCTAGACTACTATGCCATTGGAATAATTCAGATGGCAGTCAAGTTATCAGTATATAAGCTTTACCAAAAATTTGTGGATCATTTTCTTGAAATTGATTAACCATTGCATTTTAATATTTTCATGAATGAACATTCTAAATGTATACTATCATTATACTAAATCTTATCCCAATCTCCTATTTTAACCCATATCTCCTCCTTGTGAAATATATACCAGAGATCTTTTTGATCATCAGCCATTGAAAAAATACTTTTTTTTATTGTGTTCAACAGTTGTAAAATCTTGACAACTTCTTAAACATTTTTCTATTACATCAGTGAAAGAAGTGGATTTAGCAGTTGGGCTATTAAAGACAACCATAATTTTCTTAAAAAGCAAATCATTTTAAAGAAGTAAAAAAAAAAGTTTTCTTTTATTGCTAGTTTTATAGTATTTAAGAACAATGAAATTGACTCATTAGAGGCTTTAATATTTGTTGCTATACTATCAGAATCCGGTTTTAGTATTTTTCTTCTCAGAGCTATTTCCTTTTTATAAATTTTGGTACTGATATATTATATATTTTCTAAGCCACATTCTGAAGTTGTGTTCATTATATGGTGAATGTGATGGGCTAACTACTACTACTTACTATATATATATATCTTGTTCAGCTATTTTCAATGATTCTCTTCCTTTATTTATTGCCATTTGTTTCACAAGCAAAATGAAAAACATTTATGTCTGGAATGCAAGTTTTCACCTTACCATAAAAAGCCTTTGGTTTATTTATTTATTTATTACCACTGATAATTTTCTTATATTATTTGAATACTGTGAAAAAATAAATTCTAGATAAAATCTTACTAATAATTCTAAATTAATGCTTAAATACATAAATAAATAGAGGAATTGATTTTTCAGCACTAATCTCCAAAGTAGTGGGAAAGCAACATGACTTGTATCTGATATTAATTTATGAAAATGAATTTTTAAAAATTAATATATTCATATACAAAATGAATTTTCTACTCTTTCAAAAAGTTGTACTGCAATATAGACTACAAACGAAAGAATCGATACTAACTTATTAGATAGATTGAAAATTTAAAAATATGTATATTTGTTATAAAAAAGGTCTATGGTGTAATTTTGGGTGTTTTAAATTTTACTTTTTTTTTTTTTACTGTTAATTAACATTTAAATTTTTACATTTTTGCTCCTGAAGAGAGGAAAAGAAAAAAAAAAAATGGCTTTCGATTTCAGAACATATTATTGTAATATCTCATCATGTATGATTTACATAAGTAATCTTTTGTTAATAATTTTTTTTGAAAAATATAATTTTATTTCTTTTACATTAAAATTAATTTGATTGCTTAAAAAAATGAGATGACTCTAATCCAAGAGATTTAAATTTTATACTTTTAATTTGAATTTCCATTTCCATTTTTTGTGTTTATTATTTGTTATACTTTATTTTGGAAAAAAAAATTGATTTCTTTTTATATTTCTTAAAAAAATTTAATCTGTGTTTTGGAAATTGAAAAAAAAAAAAAAGAAAAAAGAAAGAAAGAAATAGAAAGAATTAACAAAGTCTGTTGTATATAAAGCTTCATATTAATTTATGCATGATTCTCTCAGTCTAGACTACTTTTTTTGCCATTTTTTTTCCTGAGAAATTTTGTATTGTGTTGTAATTTATAATATAAATTTCTAACTACACTTTTTTACCTCTTATTAGGTTGTATTACATATGTTTGCCATGGATCGAAAATGGCTTTTACTGGTGATGCCTTATTGTATCGTGGCTGTGGCAGAACAGATTTCCAACAAGGTATAATTGTTTTGTAGATTGTATATCTGTAAATTAATATATTTAACTGTTAAATTTTGTTGAAGGACTTGGAATATAATCTAACATATTGGTTATTTAAGTGTTAAAAAATTTATAAGTAAAATTTTGCAATTTTTATATTTTTTGTAAGTTTAACTGAAGTCAAAATATGTACTATTTTATTATAATTGAGAATGACTAAAATGTCCAGCTGATGCATCTGATATAGCAATTTACCACTGTAAAATGTGTCTATTCTTGCTTATTAAAAAAAAAATGGGATTGATATTATTTCTCAAAAATAACATTTGTTATAAATATATACCTGTTAATGGAACATTTGTATGCTTATGGGAGAGGGAAAAGACACTATGTAGATCTAGGCAGCATACAACACTATGAGCCCCCCCTCTTTTTAATAACGTGCAAATTTAATTTTTCATAGGAGCAAATTTTTAATTTAATCATTAATATTTATTTATTTTTTACTTTGTCTATGTCTATCTTTCTTAATATTTTAATATCTGTATCAAGTGAAAAAAAAATGACTAAAGTAATGTAGCTTTTGTAAAATTAAATTTAATTACTATGATGAATCATAAAAACATAATGAACTTTAAATATAAAATAAAAATTATTTTATTAAACCTATCAAGTTGAATATAGCCTATCTAACTAAATATACTGAATAATATATAATTCACTAAATAATTACACTTTAATTTATTTAAAAAATTTGTTAATACTCTGGCTGAGTAATTCATTAAAATCAGTATTTAGATGCAAGGTTTGCAAATCAGTTAAAATACTTTTCAAAGTAAGGGAACTGATGCTATATGTTACATGATAATAATATAATATAATAAAGAAATGCTATAACTCTAAATTGTGAAAATCCCAGGATGCAACAGGGAATCAGCAGATTGCCAATACGCTGAAATCGCTGGATACACAGTTGGAGGGTTAATTCAATGTTTACGAACAATGTGGATCTAATAATTCCTAATTCATAGATTTTTCATTTTTTACAAATTCTATGAATATATAATGTTAATATTTTGAAATTAGACCTGTAACGATTTTAAATTGAACTGTCTGTGAACCTCTCTCCCTTCTCCTTTTTATTCTCGCATTCGTAGACAGCTACTTAATCATAAATTCATCACTATTAATTGAAAAAAAAACACCTGCAAAGCATAATTTCATAAAAAAGATTTTATCATCCAATTGTCTTTGTAACTTTTTATTATGAAATTTTATTATTTTGTTGGATTGTAGTTCATTATATTCATAAGAGATTTTATAATTAATAAGTCTCTAAAGAATTTTTTTTCCATTTGTTAATATTATGTATTTATAGGAGATGCTGCAAAATTATATGATTCTGTTCACAGCCATATATTTTCACTGCCTGATGATTACCTATTGTATCCGGCTCATGATTACAAAGGTATTTATTTTTCTTTCAAATTATGTTTAATTATTGTATTCTTGTTTCGGTAAACATAATTTGCTTCATTTTTGTAAATCTTATCCTTTTTATGTTTACAGTTAATATATTTTTGTGAATTCATAGGCTTTACGGTGACTACTGTTGGAGAAGAAAAGAAATATAATGCTCGACTCACAAAAACAAAGGAAGAGTTCATTGAGATTATGAAAAACCTCAATCTTGCATATCCTAAGATGATAGGTATGAAGTTTAATTTTCTTTCTTGTTTATCTCTGAAAATATTCTCCACAATTTGATCTAAATTAGAATTGAAATCTGAATTAGCACATTGAATTAATTTACTTTTTCTTGACTTCTCAAAAATGAATGAGTATTTGAAAATGCTTTCCTTTAGTATATATATATATATATATAT
>JAPMOQ010039923.1:0-11879 GCA_026543055.1 Argiope trifasciata
AAAAAAAATACTGTCTTATTAGTTCAAAAATGCAAAATTAAATACTTGGAAATAAAGCTATCATTTATAATTGTGCTACAAGAATGTAAGTAATACTACAAAATGTCTTATTAAAAATTTCTGAATTGCTTAATGATGTTGAAAGTTTATTTGTTTTATTATATATATTTATATTATATTTGGATGTTATAAATGAAGATCGCTTGAACTTCGTTTATTTCTTTTTTTTTCAATTAAACCAATTAAAACTTAAAAACTTTTGCTCATTTCCATCAACCAAAGTATATTTCTGCCAAATTTGATACCTGAGTGTCCAGTAGTCTGTTCTAAGGAGGCAATAGATACTCACAAACATGGATTATAACTATTTATTTTTAAAAGACATGTAAATTTGAGTTTTTTATTTGTATTAAAACATACAGTAATAAAAATTGGCCAGCAGTTAACGTTGTATTTTTTAAAATATTAATTCTTGGAAATAAATAAAAAAATATCAATCAATTTATTGCATAAATAATTAGCTGATCTTATTAGCTAATTAAATAAAGAAATTATAATTTGAAAAAAATAGCAACTAATCTCCTAATGTAATACTCAGACTCAAAATATTTTGAAAACTAATTATCAGCAAATGGATAAAAATAATATTCAATTATAGTACAAGAATTCACATGTAAATAGAAAATTTTACAACCATTATAAGCCAAGTTTAACTTCTAATTAAAAAAAAGTTAATTATTTCTAACTATGCGTATAACGTGAAAGATGTAAAACTAACAATTTAACTAACTAGATAATTTTTGAAATGTTTATTCAATCTGAAATAAAAGGGGAAAAAATTACATCCTGCAGAAGTTTTCTTGTTAAAATTTCTTTTTAAAAGAAATACCTTCTTTTACTTATTCAATAATTAAAATTTAATGGAAGTATATTTTTAGACGCAAAGCAATAGATTTTATTTCACTTTCTAATAACATTGTTTCTTAGTTCGAATTTTTTTTTCAATCTGCTGTTATATAGGTTGTAGAAAAAATGTACTTGATGTATTGCAGAAAAAGAAGAATATTTTATTCTGATATTTTGCATTCTTTGAAAGATAAAATAAAATAAAAAAAGTGTTCACATGCTCTTCCTTCCATTAAGAATCAAACGAATTTGGATATTTAAAGAGAATTTTAAAATTAAATAGTAGTTTATATAAAATTTATATACCCTGAGTGGCTGAATTGTTATGACCACTTATATAAACATTGACCTAATTTCCCATTGTTGCCATAAAAGAGAAATATTGCTGTAAAAGAGACTTTACACTGCGAGAAACTATTGTATAGTGTTGATTGCTATTCGTGAATAACATACAATAGTTTATCCGTGAAACAACATTTCAACTGTCAAAATGTTGCTATTTCTTGTTATTCTCACGGCACAACTACACTGACTACCAGTAAGTATTTGAACACCTGTGATAGAAAAGAAAAACTAACTTTATTCAAAATCAATAGCTGGTCGAGCCTCTACAAGAGGTAATTACAGCGTGGAGCCTCTGGGGCATACTTTCCACAAGTCTTTGCATGACAGCTAGTGGCATTTTCTTCCACTCGGCTACACGGGTAGTATGGGTAAGCCAGTCCATTCGATGAACTTCATTGGCACCATACCAAGCATTGGTTAACGTCGAAACATGACAACTGGCATTGTCGTCCTGAAAGTAACAGGGGCCCAACCTGTAAAACTGCCACAACGTAGGGAAGCCCATTGTCATCCAAAATAGTGCAGTAAGCATCGGAGTTGAGCCTACCATGAATGGGACCAAGGGTCACATCCCATACCAGGAAAAACACACCCAGACCATAATTCCACCTCCTCCGAGCTTGACTGTTAGCCCAATGCATTCTGTCAGGAGACATTTTTCAGGTAGTCGTCAGACCCAGACCCTGCCATCCGAAAGGTAAAAAGGGAATCTTGATTCGTAACTCCAAAAAACCCGTTTCCATTGATCTACGGTCTAATTTCGATTTATTTTGCACCACATTAACCGAGCAGCGTGGTTGAACTTTGTGATCAAAGGCTTATGGGCAGCAGCATGACCATGAAAAGCAAGTAGATGTGCTTCCTTTCGGATGGTATTAATTGAAACAATACTCCTGGATGCCTGTTGAAACTCCTCGTGGATGAGGGCCATCGGTTGTGTGCGGTTCTTCCGAATTTCTCTGGACAGCACTCGTCGGTCTCTATCTCCCAGTTTCGTTGGTCTGCCGACTCGGGGCACATTCCGACAAATCACAGCTTACCTTGCACTTCTTAATCACATAGGCCACTGTCGATTTTGGGTACTTCAGATCGCTAGATATGTCCCTTAAAGATCGGCCACTTTTGTGATACGCGAGAATTATACCTTTCTCTAAATCAGAGAGCTCCGAACTGCGAGGCATCTTGCATGCGACTAAAGTCGATGCTGATTCCTACACGATATATACCGGCGGAGGCCGTGACGTACCTTAAGACCGCAGATATCGTCATTTGCATAGGTGTCCAAATACTTATGGGTAGTCAGTGTATTTTCCACTCTTTCTACCCCACAACCAGGTAGGCTCAAACCCATTGAAGAGCATTAATCTTACATACTCCTGCCCTAGACTTTTTGCCATCTACCAGTCGAGTTGATCTTCTTCAAACTCCTTATCCTTTCTAGTACAGGACAATCATGAAGTCTCATAGCTCTACCATGATTCGGAGATTACCTTGTTTTAGAAAGCTGGAGCTCCTTTAATAACATCATTTAAAAATTGAAACCTCAGTTACTATGTGTGAGAAGAAATGAACGAAGAATGCGAATTTAACTCAATTTGAACAGTGGATGGTTGTATAAGCAAAACAAATTCGGAATCAATTTCAGCAAAATGGCCGTAGTTGTAAAGTGTGTTAATGCTCACAGAAAGTGGACTACCAAATAACCGGATCTCAACGTCAAACTTATGGCTGTCACAGTCTACTGAATGTTCGATCCGTAATGGAATTTAAATAATTGTCAAGTGTAACAGAAGAGCTACAGTACGTCAAATTGCATAGGCTATGGAAATAGATGGTCTATTTGAAAGCATCAACTTGTACTAGCTTCTCAACTTCTCACAGGAGCACAAGGATTAGAGAATAGATGACTAGAAAAAAGCCACATGATCAAGTAAATCGTGGTTTCAATTACAGAATGCAGATAACCGAATGCAAATAAGGTGATAAAAACTATAAAACATGGACTTCAGCAGAGTTTCTACTATACTGTTAGCCAAGAAGGGTATTCATCACTTATGAAGGAGGGTGCACAGTGATTATATTTGCAGCAGGCGTTCAATGATAACAACAGTTTCCATACAAACAGTTTATTTCGTCCTAAGCATTAAGCTTTTCACTTCGAGCAAGGAAAATAATGTTGAACTGTTAAAAACAGGAACATTTCACAAAAAAAAGTTTATCATCTTTACACGATCGTAGCCAAAGTTCCATCAACAAAGACAGGGCTGGAGCGTACTAACAGCGATCACTATCGGAGGTAACTTAATAGTCTAATAGATCATCTTTGATACACTATAATCCTCCCCGCGGCTGACCTTAAATACATTTAATATTTGCATCTTTAGTTATGTCAACAGAGACATAACTTAGCAACGATCGGACTCGAATACCATAAAGGGCCTGAAAAATTTTATGTCCAATAAATACTTCAAGAGAAATGGGTCAATATTTATGTTAGGGGATATTTTTTGGACATTTTATGAGTTCTTTGATTACTTTAGAACACTACCTGCATGTATTTAAGTCTTTTCGTGTTTTTGCCTATTAGTTACATCCTGTTGCATGAATGGTGCTACTTGGCGGATATGGATACTTCCAACGGGACAATGCTTCCTGTCATAAACCTGGTATTGTATGAAATACCTCTGTAGTATGAATAGTATGACAGATACATTACCTATTTTAGTTGGTCTGTACAATCACCAAATCTCAATTCCAACAGAGAATCTGAAAATGAGACACAATGAGCCATTAGGCAGGCAACTCCTAAGGAAAGTGTAATTCATCGAATGTGGTCTCAAATTCCTCGTATCTCTAGCTAACATCTCATACTGTCCATGCCAAAAATAATCCATGCAGCATTAAGGGCAAAATGTGATCCAATATTGTATTGAGCAGCTGATCATAATAAATTAAAACCAGAGCATGTATGTATATGTAGAGCATGTATGTATATGTAGAGCATGTATGTATATGTAGAACATGTATGCATGTATGTATGTATCCAGATTTGAATTGAACTTTGAAAATGCATGTTTTGGCTAAAACTGAATAGGTATAGGTATTTTAGTAAATATTCTTTTCCCTCTTTCAGATATTTTTTTATTTAAAATTATCTTTCCTGCTCACTTTTTAAAACTAATTACTTTTCTTTCAGTATCGATCAAGTCCTGTTTTAACTGAAAAGTTTTATTTTTTTCATTTTTCCCTTACAATTTATTTTTTATTTATTATCTTTATTGTCCCCAAATGTTCTTAGTCCTGAATTGAGAATCCATCACACGAGCAACAAAACCCAATTCAGACATTTCAAACGTATGGGCCAACTTCAGACCATGCCAAACCCAAACAAGACTCTTATTCTATTATTTTCCTTTATACAAAAGGATGGGTAGAAAGAAAATTCGGTTTAATAATTGCTTCATTTTTCAATTTAGTCTTCTTCCAAAGACATACAAATGCTTCAGTGGTGTTGTAATGCTTGGATCACCTATATGTAAGAATTTTTTTCTAAAACCTCAAAGTAGGCATTATTCGCTGAAACTATTTCAATATCAAAACAGAATCTTCTTCTGGGTAGAAATTTTTTCATCTTGAAGAAGAGATTGTAGTCCGATGGGACCATGCCAGGAGAATAGGGTGCATGAGGAAGAATTTCAAACTTCAATACATGAAGTTTTGCCATCACAATAACAGTGTTGTGGACGGGTGCATTGTCCTGATGAAATAGGACATTCCTTTTGACCACACCATGACTTTTTTTCTCAGATTTTGTAAAGCAATTTATCCAAAAGAGTAGAAAAACATTCAGCATTTATGGTCCTACCTTTTTATAAGTAATCTAATAATGAAATTCCCTTCACGCTCCAAAGAACTGTTGCCATAACCTTTCCAGCACATGACGTCAACGATATTGTTTTAAATGTCAAATTACTCACTTAACAGTTTTTACAGTACAATGCGATAATAAATATCAAAACTACTGAATAAGTATTTTAATAGGTTACATAGAAATATTCTCATAGTAAATAAATTTAAAATACTTCAATTTTTTCAGAAAATATTCTATGAAATAAATATAATAGAATAAATAGAATCAGTTAAAATGAAATGTTGAAAAAATAAACGATAATAGAAAATATCGTTAGCCGAAATTTAGTGAATAACTATACACATAGGGAAAAAAATTATTCATTATTTATAGAATATGAATAGGATTACAATTTTCAGAATTAATGAAAACAAGATTTTAGCAGAAAAAGACAATTCCAATGAAACAATTTACGTAGGGGCCTTTATTTTATAGTTGCTCTTTTTTTCGTTTAGCGTTACAGAATGAATGGTAAAATAGATGAGAGTACAAATGTTTTCAAGAGATAATATCTTTTGTAGTGTTTTTTTAAGTTAAATAGAATAATTTAAATTAATTTGATGCTTTGAAGTTCGTCTTTTTAAATTCCATTCAAATATTACATTTACCGCCAGTAATTTTATAAAAATTCGATTGCAACATTGTTTTGTTATTTGAAAAAAAAATATTATTGGGTAATATAATTCTATTTTCTACATTGGAGAAATGCTAATAAAGTTTAAAATTTTCTTAAATATATTTAATATCATTTACAAAAATATATCGCATTTCTTAAAATTTTAAAATAATTTTCATCTAGTTTAATTTTTCTGAATTCATGATACATTTAATTACATTTTTTATTTAAAAATAATTCTTAAAGTACTTGTTTATGTCTTATAAGCTAGAAAATAAAAATACACATAAGTTTAACACAAAAACTTTTTGAATTAAAAAATACAATATGGTATGAATTCAAAATCACATAATTAAATTTCGTTATTTGAATGTCTAAATCATTGGTGGCCAACCTGGGTGATAACGCCCCCGTGTGGGCGTTTGAGGTTTTCATGGGGGCGGTAAAAGACCAAGAGAAAATTAGGGGATGAGGAGGCTCGACGGAGCTTGGAAAGATAAACCAAATATAGTCTAAAAAGACTTCGAAATTCGATGTCTTTAAATTTTTATCAAAATACTTTAAGTTACTTAATAATTAAGTATACGTTTTGATTGAAACTGTCAGTTTATTTATTTAAAAAGCAATAATTTAATATGGATTTCTTCGTATCATCAAAACCCCTGCCTATCCTTATAACAGGTAAGCTAAAACTTTTATTCCTCTTTTTTAAATAAAGAAGAAATTCAGTAGCGTTTCAATTCCAACAATATTCTATCTATTAGAAATTTTTTAAATTTATTCTTGTTTTCATTATGCATTATGTACCCTCTTATCTCTCTGGAGTGAGAGCGGGGTGGTATTGAAATATTCACTCGAAAAGGGTTCACCAGTTCAAAAACGGTTGAAAACCTATGGTCTAAATTATTAAAAATAATGTGGAATATTTCATTTATCTGTAGCTTTCTTATGTTATATTAAAAAAGCCAAAACTGAAAAATGTTGTTTTACATAAAATAAATTTAACCAAAACTCAACATATTGTATAGCAGACACAAACACATTTCTATAGAATTAAAAATTACTATTGATTCATGTGTATTGATTACAATTTATAATATTTTATTGGAGAAATTAAAAGTTAAAATAATTATTATAACAAATGTGAAAGAAGCTACTGTACTAATTAGTATATATTATTTTTTAAATCCTCAATACGTGTTTAATAATTATTTTAAAACGATATATTTAGTGTGCATTTTAAATTAATATTACACACAATTAAAATTATTTAAGTTTAATCATTCATCAAATCAATCTTTCCAGAAAACATCTTTTTAATAGTATGTTGTAGGAGAAAATTATTAACTCCATTAACTTAGTAAACATTCAATATTTTTTTCTATATGTTTATGCATCAAAACTAAGATGAAAGAATTAAATTGAAATACGCTATCTATGATTACTCTTTAAAAACATTTAATTTTTTCTATTTTCTGAAAATTAATTAAGCTGCATATTTTACAACTTCTTTGGCATAGATAACGGTTCACCGATGGAGAATACAGTTTTTATGTAGAAGATGAATTAACATATTAATGATGTTTTCATTAAATATGTCTAATAATAAGTATAAAGGATTAATCCTGTCGTCATTACCTTTGTATAATATTTACCGAAAGATATTTGTTCCCGGCATATCTTCAACTTATGAACTTTCAAAAGTTTTCAAATGACATATGTTGTGGAAAAGGATAAATTTAAATCCAAAACTCTGATTTCCCAATCAAGTTTCATTATTATTTTTTCCATTCATTATAAATGTTTCCAATTTGTAAGCTTTGTTTCTGAAAAAAAGGAAAAATCGGCAATGAATATAACTATTGATCTTTAATATCAATCAATATTAATGGTCAATCCTGTGCTTCATTCTTTAATTTTTATTAATGAGCATTTTCACAATGAAATCAGAAAAAGGAAAAAGTAAAGATAATCATCTTGAAAATGTTTCCATTTATAGTCTGCATGATATTTGGAATGCATTTTTGCTAGTTTAGTCTAAAACTCAAGATCTCTTAGGACCTGATATTAAGAGGCATTCCAAATATATGTCATAAAATGATTTTCAAATGCATTTAAGACTTTTCTTTCATATCTTTATTTAAATAAAATTTAAAATATATCGTATTTCAAAATGAATTAACACATATGAAAGAAATTTAATTTTTTTTACAGTTTTGCAATCAAGCGTTTGCAAGAAATTCCTACGAAATATCCCCAAACTGAAAATAAATTGATTAGAAACATGATTACTATCCAATCCGCTAATGAGGAAGAAAGAGGCAAAATAATTGATTTTTTAACAGCAAAAAAGAAATATTGGTATCATTAGAAAATTACGAAGGCAGACCCTTAAAAATAGTCTTCATAGGTCTTCCCAGCGACACAGAAAAGACAGAAATTGTTCAAGGACTTAAAAGTAGAAATTATAGCATAACCGAGATAACTCAACTAAAAAATTACAAGATGAAAACCCTGTACCCATCTTTTTGTTAAAAATTAAAAAATCAAGGAACGCAATCTGTATTTATAATGAAAAATGACTCCTCCATTTGAATATCAAAGTTGAAGGTTACAGAAAAAAACACCTCCAACAATATGATATAACCAAACCTCTGAAAGACTCGACAGGAAGGGTGGATAAAGGGGTAGCCGTAATTTTAAGATTACCAAGTTTAGTGTAAAGCTACATTCGCTTGAACCGAGAATGAGAATCGTCGAACCGCCATTGAGAATGAAAAAATTTGAGAATATTAATTTTTTATGTATACGAAATTAGAGGAAGTATGTTGATCGACAAAAAAAAAATTCAAACTCAAGATTTTGTCAAATCTTTAAGCTTTAGACCTCCCTGAGTTCAAAAATCCTACTTTTTCGAACATTTCTTTCTCTTCGCCTGTCTATCCTAACCATTGACAAAGATAACTCAAAAATTGATTGGGCAAGAAAGATGAAATTTCACATAGTCTGCTTATCAATTTCTGTCTATTGAACAGTTCGAAAATTGCCCTTTTAGAACTATTCTGTAATTCTAGAAACATGTATGCACCGTAACTCAAAAACGCAATGACTTAAATATATCAAATTTGGTACGGTATTTTGCAACTACAAGTGTAATTTTATATCAAATTTCTGTTTCAATCTGTTGGCTAAAACATGTCTGGAAAAAAAACTTAATTTCGATAAATTGTTGTTTCTAATGGCACTTGTCATTGACAAGAGCTCTGACTAAAATTCCATTGAAATTTAATCCGAAATGTGCGTCTCTTGTTCATTTTCAGTAACTCTGTCTAAGGCTAAGATCACAACTTAAGTACTCACGCGACATAATCATTTTTAAAGGGGCAGACTTCATTCATACATCTTATACACAGATCGTAATTTAGACCTGGACCAGAGAACGATCACCTCTGAACCAGTACCCTCAGTAATACTACTCACCACATGGAGAACTTTATATCCAGCACAGATTGACACTTCGCGCCATCACCACTATACACGAAGATTATCGAACTCGTAACCCAAGGGATGCAATTCCAACGTCCTACCAATCAGGCTACCCTTACCCCTGATTTTAGCAAACTATTAGCCTTATGCTATGGATTAATACGCAATAACATTGCCCAGGATCATACGATAGATTAAAGAAAAATGATAAATCCATACCAATGCTTAATATTTCGCCACTGTGGTTCATCAATGAGTTGCAAAGCGTTTTCTCGGATATCCCCTTTAATAGAGAGTATGAGAGAAAGTTTTGGATCACCACCACTAATTTGTAATCGATATTTGAAAGATTTCCAAAATTAGACATTATTTTCATCAATTTTGGAAATAGTAACATATCAGTAAATGAGAAGTCGGCTAGAGCAAATATCATGCCTTTTAGATAATAGAATTATCATGTTAATTTCTCTGATATTTTTATTTTCTCTTTGCATCAGTAATACTTAAAAACACTTCAATTCAGAAAATAAAATTTAAAAAAATGCACAAAATGTTAACTCTTACAAAAATATTATCAAAATGGCCCTAGGTTTCACATATTTTTCTCTTTCCTGGAATCAGTGGTATTACAATAAACAAAAATAAATTTTAATGTTTTTAAGAATTCAAAATTTCATTTTTTTTACTTCAAAAATACTTTTTATGGCATACAATAATATGTAAAGGTATTTCTAAATTCTAAATTATTCTAAAAAACAACAGGAAAAAAAAGGGTTTTTTTGCCGAATTTTAGCTACGAATTTACGATTTTTTTAACCTATACTTCATGCATATTTTATGTTAAATATATAATATATAATATATAGAATTTATTTCCTCGGGTATAATCTCGTTGACACAGATTAGCATTTTCGCTTCCAGTGCATACAAATCAACTCATTAATTCCGAAAACTAAATACAGGAATGCGTTGCGTCAATATCTGTCGAATCTTCTTGCTTTTCAAGTGGACTGGTAACAAGCATGTATCACTATAGAAACAAGCATTTCTCATCAGTGTGATGGTTTGCTACAAAATCTGAAATTCTACATCTTAGGAAATAGTAAGTAGCAAGGAGCTTTAAATTCCACATTCTGTTTTGCCTAGAGCAGAAGGTATACTTATTTGTAGTTATCTAGTAATTCTTCAAATTCTTTCATAATAATAAATGTGATGTATTTTATTGTAAATCATCTGACTGATCAACGATGTAATTTGTTGCCAATGTTTAAGATGAAGGTCTGTCACAAAACAATTATGTAATTTAAGGATAGAATATTGTTTACAATAATCAGAGCTTGTACTACATTGATGTTGAGGATTTAAAAAGGTTACCAGATAGTTCAAGTACTCAATATTGACTGTTTGTTTCTATTTTCTATCCTATACTAAATGTTTGCCTTTGTATATTGAAATACTATTTTGTCTGGTATTGATAAATGGAATCTCTTACATTCAAAAAGTTGATTTTATGAATATGAAAATGATTCTATATGATTAGAATATAAAATAATCATCATAGTTAAGACACAAGAAAAGATTCTTGATAGATTTTCAAAAGATAGGTTTTTTTATTGGGTAAAAAAAATGTTTGACTAGAATTTTAATGAAAATTAATATGAGCATTTGAGGCAAGTTAAAATGCCCAGAATTATAATAGTTAATCTAATTAATAACTAAGGAAAAACTATGGAATATATGTTAATAAATAATGGATGAATAATAATTCTATAAAAAGATGGAAGATTGATCTTATGAATAATGACAACATAGTTTTAAACAACATTTTGCTTATTTAGGAACATTCACTTTGTATTAATTGAGTACACGAAATACTAAATACAGTAAGTGCCAAAAAAATTCTTTTTTTATCGTATTCCTAATTTTTTGTAAAAATTGCGATTTCTCACTTAATATGTCTTTCATTTCTATTCCTTGATTTAAAATTTAAGACAATTTTTGTCTCGTATGGAATTTCAAATGAAACCAAAACCTTGTTTTTGTGGATAATTCTTTCTGTTCTTCAGATATATAACTTCAAAATATTCCTTTTTAGAATTTTTTTCAACTAAGAAGAAGAATCCACAATTAAACAATTTTATGTTTTTTTAAATATACATTTTTAAAAGGCATATTTTAAATGCGTAAAGCAACTATGTTCAAGAAATATTAAACTAGAAGAGATTTTTAAAAAATTATAAAATTTAATTAGTAATGTAAAACAATATTTTCTACTTCAATTTATTTATTTATTTTTTAGTTTTTAGATTGTTAAGTATTAATTTATTTTCCTTTAGCTAAAAATACCTAAATTATATTTTTGCTCTTCTTAAGAAATTAAATCAGTATATGCAAATAAGAAATTAGTTACTCAAAGACTTTACAGTTACAAGAATGTATATTTCTTTCTCTGCCTGCAATTGTTTATCACATTACTCTCGAAATAAGATATGTCTATTCATTAATTAAATCTTATTCTTCACATTCATATAATGTACTGAAACATATAGCTAGATATTGCAACGTTTTCAGACACTGTTATTCATTTCATTTGTTGTTGCCAACCAGAGAAGAAAA
>JAPMOQ010039927.1:0-21987 GCA_026543055.1 Argiope trifasciata
TAAATGTAGTAAATATTTTTTAGAGAATCACTAGTAAATGCTTGCTTTTCAAGCAGCATGAGCCAACAATATTTGTCTTCAACTAACATTATGAATTTCCCAAATAGTAAGTGATGTCATATAAGGAAAAAAAGGCACTGCCTATTATAAAAATGACTGAATTAGACTAAACAGTTCACAAATCTTTAATTATTATTCAAACTTGGATAATAAAATAATCTTCCGTCCCTCATTTGACAGAAAAAAAAGGGGGGGGGGTATTGCTGTATAACAAAATAAAGAAAATACAAGATAAAAAAGACTGGTATCCATGTGAAATGTCTTTTTTTTTCCCTCCAAGCTTCAAACTGGAACTTTGTCAATGTTCGTACTTACTTTTACTTGTCACTCAGGTTAGGGGGGGATATATTGAACCCTACACGTACTAAGATAACGGTGACAAACTAGTTTGCCAACCAGAATTACCAGAATTCCTTCAGATAAAATGTCTTTCACTTGGATTTTTTTATGCTGAATATTTGAGAATGCAATCAATATTATTTAAAAACTATATAAAAAATATTTATAGTTTTTATTTCCATTCCAATTTCTTCTTGGCGCATCATAGATTTATAATATTTACATTTTATCCTAAGTAGTTTTTCTGCGAATTCTAATATTTTTTGCGAATTTTTTAAAACTCACTTTTAATTAAAAAAATTAATTTCGTAGTTAAAAAATTTGTAAACCAAATTTTTTTAAATTTAATACAAAATGTGGAAATTTAAATTTGTAAAAGTTAATAAGCAGTTTTAGATATAATTTAACTTATGAAGGTGACTTGCGACGATGCCTCCCTTTTCGCCTCATCTAAATTGATTTTTCTAATTTTAGATTCCATTGCATTAGTTTTCTTATGAAAATAATATTTTTGAAAAATAAGGAAAAATGCTATGATTTAAATCATTTTTTCTTTTATTTGTATATTTAAGAAATAATTTAAAGAAATTAATTTTAAAATTTTGTTAAAAATCATTTGTGATTCAGTATTTTAATCTTAGCTAATATTTAAATAAAAATTTTGAGTTTATGGATAACAAATTAGAAACATTCAGTACTAAATGTTTTTAAAGCGAATAATTATCTGCATTAATTGAAAAATTTACTCAATATTCTTGTGCAAAATTTTTATTTGACAATTTTCAATCACCTTGTCGAAATGGAGCAAGTAGTTTCTTTTTTGTAAATGAATGAAATTTTTTCACTCTATATATATTTGAATTTGAAATCAACATTAAACATATTAAAAGCCATCATATTAAAAAAAAAACTATTCATTTGTACATGCTTGATGCTCAGAATAATGCTCAAGTGGTCAAAATACTCAAAATGTCAAATAAAAGATTTTAATTTTAATTAAATTCTTATTCCATAACATAATTTAATTGCAATTTATTTTTTGCAAAGATTTTTTTTGTAACTAAATAAATTTTTGACTGTGAAACTAATAAAAGTGTGAATTTAAATATATTTAAATATTTGATAAGTATGCATAAATTTCTAAAATTCTACAACTGATACGGAATTCTATTTTGAGAATTCGTGAATTTTCATGAATTGTTTCAATTAATAGAATCATAAAATACTTTCAATATTATAATCTGTAAATGCTTGTTTAATACTATAATTTTATTTCAAATTTTTGGAACTTTATAAGAATATAATTTTTTAAGTTCATTTTTTAGTTAATATACTATATACATAATAACTACGTTGATCATCTCACATTTAATAAATATTTTATAAACTTGATACTTTATTATAAAATTTTGTGAAAGTTTTAGATGTAATTGAATTGTTTTAGTTTTGCCAATTCATACTTTTTGGTATTAACACAAAAGTAATTCTAGAGTCTATAATTTGTTGCATTCCAACTAATCAATTATTTTATTAAAAAAGACTTTTCTGTATAAGAGTATATAGACTGAAATTAGAATTTGCAATGCTCATATCTGAAAAAATTTCATGATATTAGATATGAAGAAAATTATTTAGGAGTAAGAAAATAATAATATTTCATATATTGTATATCATACAACTATTTATAATTCCTTTTATGTCTCGTATATTATTTTGTAATATAGTGTCTCTCAAGCTAATGCGGCAAATTAATTGAAAGAAAAAGTTCTACTTAAATGAATTGCATGATATTCTATACTCATTTCTTGTTGAAAAAGAAAAAAAAATCTTCCAAGGTATTTGAAAAAATATTTTTGTAGGTTTATTTAATTTCTCTCAATCATTTTACATTCACTATCGAACTAATATAAATAAAACAAAAACATAGTAACAAAGAATCTGTACCAAATGAATTGTAACAGGAGATACATGTTCAAGCAATCACTTTTTTGAAAAAAAATGTATATTCGTTACAACTCTAGTCTGTAAAAACGCCCTTTCTGACTAATGATGAAAGTCTTCTTGCTTCAATAGAAAATATAAAGCGCTAACTACAATCGGTCAAAGAAAAAAAAAAAGGCATATGTCCATTTTAAAAAAAACTAAGCCATTTGTACAGTAGTAATTCCTGAACAGGATGAATTTGAATATCTGAGCAGCAAAGTCTTGTACAGAACTTCTGACCTAAATGATATATTACGAACATAAATAAATAAAATGAACAAGAAGTCTGGAAGATAAATGATTGTGCTTTGCTTTTACACGATACTATTTTATATAATACTGTTTACTTAGCGACTATAAGCTCACTTTTCATGATAAATCAGATGGCTTAGGAGGTATGACTAAACTTCTTGGTGGCGCAGGTCTTGGAATTGCAAACTTCCATGGAAAAGAAGTGATTCCAGTTGGTGCTATATACCTGTGCAGATGAAGAGGAACGTTTTCCGATTTTATTGGATTCCCTCTCGAATCATATAGTGGGGTTGGAGGGTCTTGGATATGGTAGACCCTTTCGTTGGGAATGCCACGATTTGGTGATGGTTCTCCTGAGTAATCCGTATGACTTTTATTTACAGCTCTTTCATATTCTTCCTTAAACTCATCTTCAAATGCCTTCCTCCAGTTTGGTAGATCACTTGATGCAACAGTTGTGACAGGTGGCTTCGAGTTGTCATCGTCATCTCTACTTTCTGAATCGTGGACATCATCCAAGATAAGAAATTCAGAATTCTTCAACAACAGATTTTTATCTGATTTTTCTTTGTCTTGATCATATTCTTTTGTTGTTGTGTTTCTTAGAATCGATTTGGAGGAATTTAAAAATTTAGCACCATCTATTTTATCCGTACGTGGTAACTCAGTAGTTGATTCGGGGGATGTTTCTGTAATATTCTGCATTGAGTTTTGTGGAGCATTATTTAGATTTCTGTTGTTGTCTTTTTTTTCTGTGGTTTTACTCACAATGTGCTCTATCAGCTTTTGATGAGATTCCTTGTCATTTTCTGGTAGAATTATAAATCCAAGAATATTCAGCTTTTTCAAAAGTTCAAGAACAGATTGATCAGATTTCTCTCCACTCTGGGTGGTTAACAGGACGAGTCTTCTGTTACCACCTGTATTTGCTTTGGCATCAACATTGTCTGTTTCTATAGGAATATTTTGAGAATACGTGTGTTCATTGTGTTGCTGTGCATTTCTAATTATTTGAGGAGGGTTCCAATCATTACCATATTTCATTAAAGAATTAATATGCGTGTTAGATATAGAATTGTATATTACAGGTCTATTTAAAGAAGTAGTTAGATCAAGATCTCCTACGTTATTTTGCCTGTTTTTATTATTAGTTTCAGAACAAGGAATGTCTTTTTGAGAATTATGAGGCATATTATTGAAAAACTCATTTTTCACTGCATTATCACTTATCGACATATTGGGAGGGTACTTTTTCCCAGTCGCTGCAGCAAATTTGAATAATCTGTCAGCTAAAATAGTTTCAATAAACTTTTGTCTTTCTTCAGTAGTAACTGTCCTAAATTCATCAATAAGATTTGGATCATTATCATAATTCGGTCTTCTTTCTGTAAAGTTTAAATATCCAGAATCTTTATAATAAAACGGAGGTGGTTTGCACAAAACAGCACTATTCACACTTTCACAATCTGGCAAATTCTTATGGACTTTTTGTTGGGGATAATTGAATAGAAGGTTTAAAATACCATACGGTAATTGATCGGATTTTTTAACAAAATGATTAGTTCCACGCTGTTCATCAAACAATTTTGATGTATCGCTTATGAAACGTGTTGAAAACTGATCGGTTTCTCTAACTCCAGTTGATGACTTCATTGTAGATTTGAAATTAGGATTAGCATCTGAGATTTCTGGCAATGGCTTGAGATCATCTCTTTCGAAAGGTTTATAAGGACCTTCTTGAAATTCTTGAGTTCCGGAATCAGGATGATATTTTTCTCGAAATGGATTGCTATCATACACAACTGAAGGACGTGGTACATTCTTCTTGGGAATAGCAGATTCATCATAAAATCCAGCTTCAAACAAATGTTTCCCCAGATCTAACGGCTTTAATTTGGATGATTCTTCAGAATTCCGTATTGGTTGTTTCAATGGGACGTAGAAATCATAATTAGAAGGCCATTCATCACTTTTTTTAATACCACCTTCGTTTCCATACTGTTGAATTGGGTTTTCTGGAGACCTGTCGTCTGTTACAGTTGGACGCACCTGAGGAAAATGAGTTATACTGACACTTGCTGGATTTTGTTGACCCATACCACGCTCGTTGGAGGATATATGAACCCTGAATCCTTTGTCATCAGCAATGTAGCTTACTAAGCGAAAGGAGCCACTGGGGTCTTTCAAGCCATAACTACCTCTGACAACTCCATTTAGGTCTCTTTCTTCTTTCCTGAAATGACTGGATTGTTGAAATTTGTCTTGTATGTTATACCCAAATTCTCTGGTTCTCTGTAAGGCACAAAAAGAACATTATTATTACATTCCAAAAATAAGTATGTGTCAAAAATTCTTTTTTTAAATTTATAAGAGGGGATCATTCCATATTCATGTAATAAAGGGTGTCCCAAAATTAAAGAAAGATTTGAATCTGCCACCATTTGTGCCGTAAAGTGTTGGCAACCCCATTAATAAAACCATGTGATAGCTGACAGATTATGGTTAGTAAAAATGTCTGGCGACCACAGTTTGAAAATCTGAGAATCCCAAAATGTGTGGTTGAATATCATTTGATTTCATTTTATAGGATATTTGAAGCCAAATATCTATGCCAATTAGCTCACAAGCATGCGTGCATTGAAGGAGGAAATTCGAAGCTGAATCTACGAAATCCAGCCACATTATGCAAAATGGTCATAGAATATTTCGACAAAAGAGTAATACGTATGTGCCCGCAAAATCATGGAGCCTGTGGATTTTTATTTAATTTAAATCTTGTGTTAACACGCTGTTCTATAGTGTAAAGCTCCATTTTTACTATCAAATGGGTTTTGGTAATTTAGGGTTAGCAATCACATTATTTTTTAAATAGGGTTGCCAGCGCTTCACTGCAAGAATGGAGACAAATTGAAATATTGAGTACACCCTTTATGTGCCACTTCCATTAAATTTTGTACTTTGCTGAAAGGAAGAAAAGTGGCATTACATTTCAATGACAACAACAACAAAAAATCGTTCATACTACATTCGTCATATGACTGCTGTGGCGCCATTTAACTATATTAGTCAGGACCAGAATAAGGCCAATAAACCAATAGGAAAAGTTGGTTTCGGAGATCTTTCTCAAATTTCTAAGTACTAATGTTCTTTGATTTTAATTGGATATCTAAATAAGTAATATTTAAGTAAATATTATGGTTACCTGAAATAATGGCACCTGGTCACTTTCAAGAGAATTTATTTCTAATATATATTACACCAATACCTCGTGTTTACAGAAATTTGATAAATAGTTTAAAGTTAGATGGGGGGGGGGATAACAAAACTAGTTTTAACTCGGTCTAAATACATTAGCTCAACATTCTTTGCACTTATGACTGACTTGCAAGTCAGTCGGTACAAAACTAATAAGGTTACCCTGATAAGTAGACTTCATGTTAAAACGAAAACTATTTTAAAAATAATGTTTTCAAATTAAAATAGCGTTTATAATTCTAATAAGTTTGAATAATGTCTATTTAGAATTTAAAAAAAGGCACAAAATTAAATTTATTTAAAAATAACACTAAAAAATGTCGAAGTCTTAGGCCACCATAATTGTGGAGCGTTAGTGCAGTTACATATTATGCCTATTTAATAATAAAGCCATACTATTTGAAAATTAAAAGTTTAGGAATGGCTTGAGCCATCATTCTAACATAGGGGTAACGTGTCTTCCCTGAAAACTAGGCGTCCCTGTTCAGGCACGGTTGTACTCTATGTTCTATCTGTAAGACGTGTGAATGTGCCCTCCAGTAAAAAGGGGTGAAGGCAAGCAAATGTGATGCGTGAGTAGCTAAGTTGTACTCTTGGCCCTAGTTGGCGCTACTGAAAAAACAAGAGAAACTCAATTCTGCTTAAATCGCTGATATATAACTGTAAGCGGGCTTGTATAATGTAACATAAGTAAGAACTACAGGAATGGTTTGAAAAATGCATAGATTAAATTAATGATTATAAGACATACTCAGAATTTAATTATTTTTTTTTTCGTCTTTTCAAAGCAGCACGTTATAACAAAGGCAATGCAATAAAATAAGTCAAATTAAAGCAACCAAAGGATTCAAGTAGGTATTAATATTATAGAGAAATAATACTTATTAAAATGCATAAATAAAACAGGATATAATATTTTTGAAGCTTATACCATATATGATGACGTTAGAGCATGAAATTTTGTTCTAAATGGAGAGTTTTCGATACTATGCTTTAATCATGAGAGATTTAGCTTGGACTAAGTGCTCAGTAGTGACGAGTTGTGATGAGATGTAGTGATAACACGCGAACATATTTTATAAGGAATTAAATGTATACTTTACAAAGATATTGTTTTTACATGATCGTATTCGAAGAACAGAGGAATCACCAAAAAGTTTGAATTTGAGATTTTAATGAATCACCATGTTTTAGAAACCTCCCCCCCCCCTGCAGAGTGCTAAAAGTACATTTTCTGACATTATGTATGTCTGGCTGCAAACACAGTAATTTAAAAAATTTTTGAGCGAGACGAATGAAGTTTAGTATATGGACTTAAGAACAAATTTGTAAATTTCTATCAAATTTTGAATGATATGCATCTACAGGAAATATTTTTGCCTAGCTGTTCGATAGTTAGTAAATTACGAAGGGCAAAGGGCTGTGTAAATAAAATTTGGTATACTCGTTTAGCATAAAAAATGTTTAAAAAATTCTTATCAAATTTTAAACTAAATCTCTCCATAGGCTCGGCCATATGTCTATCTGTATTTCTCATACATGTGAATGTAATAACTCAAATGGAATGACTTAATGAAAATCAGTATGATATTTTGTAACCACATTAGGAGTTTTGTTTTAAATTTTGGTTTTATTTGGTTTGCAAAAACGCATTCAAAACATATATTCCTTATATACGAGGGGTGATCTAAAAAATGTTTACAAGGCATAGGAAAAATGCTTTTTTATCAATAAAGATAGGATGCAAACAGTTATTAGGAGACACATATGGAGGTCACATCTCCGCATACTGACCAAATCATTTGATTCATTTATCATACCGCTAGACCAATTTGTTTAATTCCTCTAGGGTAATTAATAATCAGGTCCCTGGCTATTGAGCCAATTCTCGTGACCTTTTTGAATATTACCGTTTGAAATGAGCCTTGTTTCGGTTAAGTATTTCTTCAATGCCGAGAAAAGGAAGTAGTTGCTGGGAGCCAAATCGAGACGGGATGGGGATGACTTCAGACCTCCCTCCTAAATGTTTCCTGCAATCTCTCTGCTCGCTTCAAAAGAACAACGCCATTTCTCCACTTGTTGTCAACTCATTTCTTCACACATACCCGTATACTCCAACGATTTGTCTGTGAGCATCCAATGAAAACACATTCGTTGCCCATAGAAATCGTATCACGGTTTGCACCTCTGCCCGTCTTGTCATTTCTGTCTTTGTTTCAGGTCTCAGTACTGACATTATCTACTAGAACGACAGGTCTAAGACAACTAACGCCTGTGTCTACACTATGGTTAACAATATTCTCATTCAGAATTTCTACTTTCCAGAAACTGCTGCTTGTAAACTTTTTTTTTGGTTCACCCCTCATATATTCAGTTAAAATGCTAGATTCACCCCAAATATTTGTAATTAGTAATTATCGTTCGATGATATTGTGCAGGAGGCTTGGGAAGCCCTTGGAATCTTGCCTCACACACCAGAAATCTTACCTTTTTTGGAGGCAGGGGCATAAGTCTTTAACAGAAGACTATGTGTAAACGTTCCTGGGAGTACACTTCTGTTGGTTATTAGTAAAGATTCAACTTCTTGGTATTAACACCAAAGAAGAAAACATCACAAGACTGAGAAGAATTTGGAACAGATTTTGATAGAGAGAAAGAGTTTTTCAATATATATTTTTTCATTTATTTCAAGTGTTCACACAGAAACTTAAAAATATATGAAGACAAAGTTCGAAATCTGAAGGTGTTAAATTTTGGCGTAAAATAAAGATTCTCTTTGTTGTAACAAATCATTTTGGGGGAGATTCTATGTTAGCCTCCATCCTTTTTAGACTCTGATTCAAAATCTGTAGATTGAATTTTTTATCAACGACAGATAAAATTTTTATTAATGACTAAAAATTTGAACACGTTATATTAATAAATATTTATAATACTAATAGTAGGAATTGAAAAAAGATATGCCATAACTTATCCATACATTATAACTACATTCCACTTAACCAACCAGCGTATACAACACAAGATACAAACCAAAAGCGACACAACAAACAATAAAACAAAAGTGCAATGCAAAACATTAATAAAATAATATATCAGAAATGAAAAATATGAGTATGGATATGAAGCATGCCTTTATGACTAATTATAATTTTTCAAAACCAACCAAAACGCATTCATTTATTTAACTTTATAAATTTATTTCTAAAAGCATTCAGTCATTAGAGAAATTTAAAAGACTATTTAAAAAGAGAGCCAATTCTTTACCCTCTTCAATTCATTTCTCTTTAAATATAATGAAATAAACATGAGCAGAGTTTCAATTCAATGCTTCAGTTCTTCATTGAGTGATTGTTTTAATGGGCTGGTGTATAATTATCAGGCATTATTGTCAGAACACCATCATACATAATTATCAGAATACCATTTACTATGAAAAAGGATACCTAAAATTCACCAGGAAAAACTTTAAATGATCAATCTTGTGCGTAATCACCATCTACTTCAATAACCGAAAGACGGTTGAATTGTCCACATTGAAGTTGTCGGACAACATTCAAGCTTTCGTTCCCTTCAACAGCTGCCAAAAATGCCTGGTCATCGAAATCCGATCGTCGACCCCCTCCCTGGTTTATTTTCTAAGCTATTGCCGCCAGATTCGAAAACTGCATCGACTTTTACTAATTGTGCCTTGACAGTTAGCTCGTTGAGTTCACGGAATGACTATGCTGTTTTCAATCCTTTCTCAGAGTGATACAACATAATACGAAGAATTTGATTATTGTTATCAACATTGATTTTAATAACCTAAAAGAATATTTTCATTCATAAATTTATAAAATATTGTAAATTTAAGTTAAAGTACAGCACGTCAAAGAAAAGCCTGATAATTATGCATCTGTCCAATATTTGTAAATAATATAATACCCACATTTAAAGATTAAATTTAAGAACAAACTTTAAAACAAAATTTTTACTTACAATTTGCCGAACTTACTTCATTCTGTTTAAAATTGCTAACAAGCTCTCTTTATGTTTTAAAATGTACTTAACAGGAAAAACTTTCAACGAAATCAATTTTTAAATTGTTAAAAGAAATATAGTATTTATTTTAGAATCATGTTTTTAATACAAAATGGGTATTTTTTCTCACCTGTATTTTTGGAAAGTCATGTAAATGTCTCGCTCTTCTGTCAAGGTTGTCTTCATCTGTTGATGCATATTTTAATGAGATAATGATTAGAATATAGGTGAAAAGTCGAATCTGTAACGAAAATAAATAAATAAACATTCAGTATTATAAAATCAAATCTATAAATAAAATTATTATTGTACAATTTATGAAATCCACTTTGAAATGAAATCTGATATTGCATAATTTATAAAATTGCATCTGTTATGAAAAACTAACATTTTACAATATATGTAATCGAAGCTGTGATAAGAATTAATATTGCACAATTTGTGAAACCTAATAATGTTGAAAATTAATACTGAGCTTTTTACAAAATTCAGTTTAAATAAAAATTAATATTACATCATTTACAGAATTCATTTGGTAGCGGACTTTAGCATCTTACAATTTATGCATAGATTCTTCAATGAAACTTAACCGTGTATAAGTTATGAAAATTTTTTCATGAGAATGCAGGTGCAAATAAAATAGTTAAAAGGTAGTTTCATCGCCATGTAAATGGAGTAAATTCATATACATCAAATGTAAGTTCAGCATGTTGCACCAACTTTATTTTGGAATCCATTATGAGTCTTCACGTCACTTTTTTGGGTATCTCAAAACAGCCAAAATCAAAATTAGATATTAGATATTGTCTGTTGTTTCTAGAGTGATAATGCATATGCATACACTGTTTTTTCGTTAATGCATTTATTTATTTATTCCCTTGAAATAAATGCATTATAGAAATTGACTCCATTTATCGTATAAATGTACAAGAAAAGAATGTATTGTATAAAATATTCTGAATATCCACTCTGGCCTTAGTCCAACAGTTAATTTTTAAATCTTTAGTAATAGAATATATTTCCAATGAGAAAAATGCTTTAAATAATAAAGAGAATCATTTTTAAAATATAATTTCATTCTATTAAATAATTTTTAAAAATCCCGGGAAGCATATTTTTACATAGTTTCTGATCTTGTTAGTCATCCTAGTAAAATATTTTTACCACGCAAAACTGTTCCATTGTTTTGAGATCAAAAGAGACCGAATAATGAAAAGTGCAATTATGAATTCCATTTTTGAAAATCAATCAATGACTACTACTAGGAAATGAAATCCGTGGATTGGTTTATATTCTTTGGAATGATTTAAAATCGCTTTCAAAATAACGATATTGAAACACATATATCACACAAATAATGATATACAACAAAAAAACACACAAATAATGATATAAACACATATTTATAATTATTATTTTAAATGCAGATTATAACTTCTTTTTTGGAAATTGTTGTTGTACCATTTGTGCTGAAAATAGCTAAGGTCGGGGAATTGAATAAAATTTAGATATTCTAATTTTTGTTCACAATGCATTCACTAACTAAAACAATGTAAAATATATCCCTTTACAGCATTTAAAGCTTTTTTTTTTTCAAATTTGCAGCTTATATCATCTTCAAAGATTTAGAAATCAACTACTGGTCCGTGATTACAGTAGATAATGTTTATTAGAATATGTTAAGTAAAATAGTTTACATAACTCCACAAACGTGTTGACATCTAACTTCTAATTAACGAAGTTGCAGCGCGCTGAATTGCGAGGATGCGTTTTTCTTTGAATTTCAGGTGAATAACCTCAATTATAAAGAAGGTATTTGAAATCACATTTTTCCTACTATGTCAAGTGAATAGATTTTATCATTAAGAATGTGTAAATGCATTTCTTATAGTGGAACTTACTCACGTGACATTGACGTCATAACTTGACGTAACATATTATCTAATATCTAAATGAATGTAAAATGTTGTTATGCAATATTCGTCGGTGATGGCATTTGAAAGGATATTTCAAAGAATAATCTGGAAAGACAGGTGAACATTTGAATATATACAAATAAAATAATCTCTGACACTTCCAACCGTTTGACGCCATTTATTTAATGAATTCCTCTTATTGAAAGGTCTGATGGTATGCATTCATTTTTCGAGAATAATAAATATATATATGTAGTAAAATTTCTCTAAGCGATCATTCCTCACCGGTCAGTAACCTCAACTATCACTTTGTCTTGCAGAATTTTTTACTCATTAACTTTAGGTTAGAATTATTCTAATAGATGTCTCATGGCGATAGGGCTGGTAATCCTTTAATTTTATTGACATCCTATCGATGATTTTTCCTGGTTTTGGACATGTTATAAAAATAAAGGGAAGAAGAGAGATATACATAATAACAAAGTTGAAAATTATGTCAAAATTATTAATTATTTCTCCAATGTCGGTAGAAAATGACCCCTACCTCCTTGTTTGCAGTAACGCTTCCTCGACGTTTTCAATAGCTACTAACTTTAGGACGCGTAGCTACTTTTCACTATAACGGTAGTTCTTTCTTTCTTTTTTTAAATCTTTGAATGATTTCTAAGATTTTTTTCTTAAATCTTAAATATCCTAATAAATTAAATTATAAATATGTGTTTATATTTCTTATTTTTCTTTTCTCCTAAATCCAGATTAGTATATAGGAATGTTGTATCAGGAGACTAAAGAAAAATAAAGAAGTAAATTTGACGATGTTTCAGTTATAGAAGGCAAATAATATAAAAGGAAAAAAAACCTCCTCTTTAAATTATTAGCTTAACAAACTTTGAGGGAAATGATCAAACTATCCCACTTTTAATAATTTAAATATTAATAGATTATTTTTTTTTACAATAATAATAATAATAATAACCTAAGCAAATAAAAATGCAACCAAGTGCCAAATATTTAAGAGAAAAAAGAGAATTATTTTCTTTTTAATTAAAATATTTTTTTAGCTTAAACTTTACATTTATTGAGTCAGAAATATTCATTTTATCTTACATTAGTGTAAGTATTTATAAGTATTTACTCTTAAATTAGTATAAGTATTTTTTCTTATCTTAATATAAAATATTTTGTCTTGTATTAGTGTAAATATTTTGTCTTACATTAGTATAAGTATTTGTAAGCATTTTGTCTTTCATTAGTATAAGTATTTGTAAGCATTTTATCTTGCATTAGTATAAGTATTTGTAAACATTTTGTCTTGCATTAGTATAAGTATTTGTAAGTATTTTTTCTTACAAACTGCAGGAATGGTCTTCCCAAAGCTTTCTATGCATATTCTGTTATAAAGATGCTCTCCTAGAAAATGCCTTTCGTAGAATTGGCGCACAATAGCTACGAAAAAATAACCACTGGCGTCAATTAGGATTTTAACTAGATCTATCATATTGTCTACGGCGATTAATCTCTGGCATGTGGTTAATAGTAACCGAAAATAGAATTTATGTTTTACTTATATTGAAATAAAACTTTGATACAAAATTGGGGTTGTAATCTCAAATTATAGCCATACCAAATTTGGTAATTTAAGTCGCATTTTTTAAATACCTCGCTCATATGTTTCTGGAAATATTGATCAACAGACGGCCAACAAATTGTTAAATTTGTCTCAGAATTTAATGGATGTCTACATAGAGGTTAAATCTGTGAACCGAATTTTATCCATCTATTTCCCTTTGTTTTGTGTGTATCGTTTTACTTATATTCAAACAGCTGGAAACGAAATATAGTAAATTTCTATCAAAATTTGATATAAATTTACAATATTTCGTGTAAAGTTCGTGTACCAAATTTCACTCGTCTAGTTCAAAGAGTTATTGAGTTATCTTTGATAGAGATGAACGGGCGGATGGATATTTTCCCAAAATGTGTTTTTTGAACTCGAGAAGGTCTAACACATGGAAATTCGTTAAAATATAGAGTTCCAATTTTTTGACCATTATAATACGTTCTCTTTACTACGTATATGAGAAAGTAAAAATGTAGTCCTACCAACAGCGAAGTGAGTACTGCAAGAATCGATGCTCTGGTCTTAAAAAACGTCATAGTGACAAAATGTTAAGGCGTTCATATCACTTTTTAAAGTCTCAGAAACAGCGTCGAAAAAATTAAACCATGCATCGATCACCATTTACATGGAGATTCGTGGCTCTATTTCAAAACGATTGATTCATAAAATTGATTATCCATCCATCTTAAGATTGAAAAAATCATAACATTGATTGATTTACACTTGATTCTTCTATCTTTGTTTTATTTTTTTAAATTAATCTTAATTACGTAATAATGATAAAAGTCACTCAGAGAAATGTGCTCAGTATCGTCACAACGAGCTTGATTATTAGAATTTAAAGGAAAAGTATTGCAATAAAAATGCATATTTGTTTTTAAATTTATTAATTTAGAAAGAATTTAATTATTTTATTTCATTAATTTAGAGATCTTCATATTCATCTCCTGGCCCCAAAGTTTGTCACCAAATCCAGGGGTCATTCACCTAGCATCCATTCAGCACTTGTTAAAGCTATCAGTATTATAACTCTCTTCTTTACCAAGAGACTAACTGTGCCAGCTCAGTTATCGTACTCATCATCTGATCGTGGTTCAAAATAAAGCTTTAGTGTTGCCTAAAACATGGGACATTAATATAACTAAACAAAACTAAAAGTCTATTGAAAATCAAGAAAGTAGAAGGAGTGTTTTACCTGATATTTTCTACACTCTGCTCTCTAATACAGCTGTTATTCCCCCTTTTACCCACCGTGTAAAATTGTGCAACTCGGGCAAGGCTGCGAGCTCCGCGAATGCTCAGATTTTTATTTTCAATATAACAGACGTATATTTTGTAGTATAATAAAGAAATTCAGTACTCGTGATTAACCGCATGTCACTTGCGAGTGATACTTACAAAAGAAACAAGCGATCGATCTTTGGCGATTAATTGGTGGTAAGCGGTTAATACCTAAATATGAGAAAACAGAATATAAAGCAGAGGTGTAGTCACAAGATCACATGCAAGATTTCGTTTATGTCAATCATTGTGGTTTTGTGTGATCTGAGTTACATGTGTACGAAAATATAGATAGTCTGATGGCCAATTACTTGATGGATTTAGTTCCAAATTTGATACAGTTTTTCAGTTTAGATTTTAAATCTGTGCACAAAATTTTATTTATGTAGCGCTTTGCGCTTTTGCATTCTCCGAGTTCATTTGAAATTTTGCAGACGGAGAAACTTCCTCAGAGCGAATTTCAACCACAATTCGATAGATATCTACAAATTCGTTGTAAAGACCATATACCAAATTTCATTTACCTAGCTCATAGAATTTTTGAGTAGAACAAAGATTCATATACAGACATAATCACGAAAATATGTTTTTTGGATCAAGAGAGATGGAACGAACAAAATCGAAACGCGGGCATTTGTGTTCATTCTCTTTGCATTTTTTAACACAGAATACTTTCTCTTTGCATATTTCGTATATAAGAAAATTGAAAGAAAAAAAATGGTTAAGGACTTATTTAAAGGATTACTTTAAGGACCTAAAGACCGATATCCTTATGTACAAATCAAAGGCAAATCAGCGTAAGCACTGCGTAACTAGAAACACGAGGGTTTTTGATTTTTCATTGAATGATTAACTTACTCCATTTTGTGCATATTATTTAAATTCCGTAAATAATCTAATGCAATTTACTTTTTAGCTATTTGAATATTACGGAGATAAAACATTGTATGCCATTCTTCGCTTCATACGGCCAAAAACGAGTAGATTTTATTATAATTAGAAACAAATATCTGGCGAAAATTGGAGATAAGATTTTTTAAAAGCATTAACAAATTTTTCGTGACCTCCAAATTAAAAATAAGAGATAGTTTATAATATATAGAAAATTAATTGAAAAAGATTTTTCAAAATTTATTTCATCAAATAAATATGGAAAAATAATTCAACAATATATGCCTTTATCTCTACCCTTTTTAATAATTTTAAACTAATAATTTTTTTCTTAGGTGTTAGTAGTTAGATGATAATAAAAGATTTTGTAGCGTTTTCATCATTTTACTGAAAATTGCTTTTAAATTACTATTTATTTTAATTATTTATCAAGATATTATAAAACTAATTCTAAGTGACTGTAATTAAATGTTTTATCATAATATTTGCTTCAACTTCAAGTTAAAATATGGCCGTTGAAATTTTTACTTCAAATTTATCAATCATCTGATATTTAGGGTGAAATGATAATGAAAATCTAGCTAACATGCCAAACATTTCATGTATAAATTTATCATTTATATTTATCAAATAAAGGTACATGTATGTAATATCTAGAAATACTGATTTTTGTTTTTCCTGCAAAAATAATCACCACGCAGAGAAGAGAGTTTTAAGTTGGAGTAAAAATGTCCAAGTTCTATCATTACTTTAGTAATATTTCGCGTAAATACAATAATTAATTTCCAATTTTTTATTTACTTTTAGATCTGGGTATAGTAAATTGAAGATGGTTTAATTTTTAATATTTGAAGAGTATTAATAAAAAAATATGAACCATTGTAAGAAATTGTGCATTACCACCTCCCACTCTCCTTTTACCTTTTAACAGTGTTCATGGCACAAATGGTATTTTGGATAATTTTGCTGTTAAAATTTAATAAAATTATATTTGATTTATCAAATTTGAGTAAATTGATTGAAAATTTTAATTTTAATTGATTTTTTCTTGTTGATATTTAAAATTTGTGGAGTTTTGTTTTTTTATTATAAACAAAATTCTTTCGAAAATTATGTTCAGCGTTTGCCTATGTACGAATTTATTGATTTATTTAAATACTTAATGCACTTTCTTAATGCATTGCAAATTTCTTTAGTAGAAACTGTCTAAGAAAGCCTTGGTTACATATTTCATAGTCCAATAAATATTAAACAATATATTAGTTTGAATGCTAAGTACAATAATTTTAATTATTAAGAACAAGTCAGCCATTTTTTTAAATTAACTAAATTTATTTAGCAATAATAAATACATTTTCGTTTTTGTAAGATATTTAAATTCATGCCTTTTTTTAGATTACATTTTTTTTTCTTCGTTGATAAGGTATTTTTTTCCACTCAATTGACTGTCATAAAAAAGTTATTTATATGAAAATAATTTATATTTATAATTTAATTTATCTATAATTTAAATTTATATAAAAATATTTTGCAGTTTAAAATTATAACTTTTCAGTCAATTCTCATTAATATTTAAATGCATTTCTCATAGACAAAATCCAGAAAAAATCTTTTTCTCTTAATAAAATATAAGTTTTTAATATCATAGGAGTATTAAGTTACAAATTTATAAGCATATATTTAACTTTAATTCAAATGTAAACCAGTTTATAAAAACAGAATTTTAAGAACCAATAAATAAACATATTTGAATATTCCTTTGAAAATTCGGGAAGTCTGAAATGAGGTTCAAAAGTAGAATGAAAATGTCTTTTAAATGTTTACTTTTTAATTTGAATATGAATCAGTTAGAGTTTTTTTTTTCTAAAGATATATAATTAATTATTTTTTAATATTTTTTACAAAATTCAAAAAAGTCTGGTATGAGGTTCAAAGCTAGAATGAAATCATTTAATTTTATCTATTTAGCTTTATTTTATCAAAAAAAGTCATATATTTACTTTTTAATTTGAATATGATTCAAAGACAGAAATATGCATTTTTTTCAACAGACAAACAAATAAGTATACATAAATATAGTTTTTATCGTTCTCTGAGCCTGAAGGTAATTAAAAATATATTTCTATTGCTTAAAATAATTCATAATTTTTTTTTTCAAAAATTAAATAAAAATCATAATAAATTTACCTGCAGCATCTTTAATTCTTCAATTCGAACGTTTGTTTGACTTCTTGCAAAGGAAAAATATTTCAAAATACACAATCCAGTGAGAGTCCAGTCAAATATATAGAATATCCTTTTCTGTCCTGATTAAGTCTTTCAAAACCGAAACAGTCCTCAAAAGCGTTTGGGCGATAATGCATACAATTATCTTGACGGAACTTATCCACAGTCAGCATTTAAAAAAAAAACTCTTTATCTCCTGATTCAATCGAGGCACGATTTCAAGTGATATTCTGAGAAAAAATTATTTTTTTTACAAAAAGAAAAAAGATTTTTAAAAAATGAAACAAAAACGAAAGTGAAATTAAAAATATTTTTCTAAAAAGTGATAATAATAATAATAATAATAAAGGAAGAGTGTGTATACACTCGAGAGGAAGACTTCCCGTTTTTTGCCTTTTGTTTATAGACGTCCGAAAGAAAACATCACGCGTCACAAAAAAGAATTGTGGTGCGTACACCGGTTTTTACTTTATATATGGCAACACCGGCTGTGGCCTCGTCAAGGTTACTTTTCGCACTGTTTTCATGTCGAAATAAAAAAGGCGTTTTCCATAATCTCGAACCGGCAGAACAAAAAAAAAAAGTCGTGTGGGGTGACCCGTGAAGGGGAGGTGGGGTCCAGAACGAAGAAAAAGAGCGCGGAGGGATGTTCTAAAAAGGGGAAGGAAAAAGGGAAAGATAAGCGTCTGATACCCGGACGTAATCCCTAGTAGTATCTGCCCACTGCTTTCGGCTAGGGCAAAGTACCGGGTTCGCTGACTTAGTTTCTTGCACTTAAGTTGAGGCGGGAATCACCTGTTGCTTCTTGCGATGGCGATGGAAGAATAATTTATGGAGTCGTAAAAGTTAGAATGGTCAAGATACACTTCGTCACTTCGGATTTTTTTATAGATGTAATTGCTTACTTCCTAATGGCTGTACTGTAGCAGTGTTATTGTTTGGATTTAATTATCGAAACATAAAGAGGATCTTCGTAAGTTGAAGGGTGTGTGTCTTTTCGAATTCGATTGGCTGTAAAACTTGTAATTCGCTTGGTTTTATGAGTCTGGAATGGATTCGGTGAAGATTTTATATGTGATTCAAAAACTGAAATTTCATTTTTTGATTGATTGCAAGTCAGTTTTGAGGTTATAAAATGCAATTGAATAGGATGCTTGTTAAAAAAAATAGCACGAATCTCAAAAAGTCTATTTAAAATCAATTCTGTCTTAATGAATTATTTGAAAAAATTTATGCATATATATGAAGTATATTATGCACGTATATGAAGTATATAAAGAGAAAAAATATTGCAATTCCTAAAAAGAAAATGTAATTGCTAAAAAGAAAATATTTTAATTCTTAAAAAACCTCCCTTCTTAAAATTATTATTTAATTCTTTTTATTCTTAAAATTATTTCTTATGACAGAAAAAAGAAAAAAAAAAACTGAAGAGAAAATTTAGTAATCGCCCAAAAGAAAATAATGCTATTCACCCCCCTCCCCCAAAAAATTGTCAAAGTGGAAATGGCAAAAAAGAAAATTGCATGTCAGAAAGTATTTTGATAGCATAAAAAAAATCTCCAAAGAAAAAATGTTAAAATGGCTAAAAAGAAAATTACCAAAGGAAAAATATTGCAATAGCAAAAATTAAAAAATAAATAAATTAAAAATTAAAAATTGCCCCCAAAAACTTATTGAGAAGAAGAACCCAAAGAGAAATTATTGTAATGGCGAAAAAAAATCCAAAGAGAAACTGTAATTGCCAAAGAGAACATTTCGAAATTGTATCTCCATATGCTTTAGATCTCTCTGAAATCCGGGGAAAGAACCATTTTTGGAATGTTTATTAGTAAATTTGGTGACTTAAAATTGTTTTGAGCCAGAGATGAAATTTGGTATTCTCCTTTGGACTAAACTCGTAGTTTTCATCAAATTTTAAACGAAATCGATGTAATGAAAGTTTTTCTGATTGATTGTCTATCAAGATGCAAATAAATATAATGACTCTAATAGGTACGAAATCAGATGAATGAAAGATTTTTCCCTTCTAATATGCAGATTCCCATCAAATTTTGAACAAAATCTGTTCTGAATCAAATTTTTAACGAAATTCTTTTAAAACTTGTAAAAGAAGATACATTCAAAGTGGATATTCGATTTTTTTTTTATTATACTACGAAAACCTTGTAGTAATTTAAAATTGTAATTCTGTATCGAATTTTGATTTCAATTGGTTGATAAAAAGACCTCCAAAACGCATATTCGATAACTTCACTATGGTAGATGAAAAGTAAAAAGTGCTGATATGAAGCGCTAGAGGACCATGAAAATATAATTTTACGCACCCATGAAATGCAAAGACTACTCGCACCCCCCAATTTTTTAATGGAGGGGAAGACTCTAACAGATTTATTAACGCAGGAAATATGTGAGAAAGTTTAATAGAGTATTTCCCACGATTAAGTCATTCAAATGAGCACAAACAAACAGAATAATAGACAATTAACCAGATGACGTACCTGCAATAACACCATACTCCAAATTCCATCTATTTAGTTGCATGTTCGCATTATCATTTTCAAATAAAAATAGATGAACTGAGTCTAGCTACTGATGTATTTTGTCTAAAATTGTATTACATTTGAAAAAAAATTATAAAGAAAAATAAAGAAAAAAAAAAAAGATACTGTATTCAGATTGTTTTGCTTTTGAGTTTCATGTTTAGAAGCAAACCAAGACAAATTTACAAAGCATTTTTTGTAACAATCTGAGAATTTGTTTGAAAAAAAATTTTTTTTTAAATCTCAATGTCGATTTCTTCAGACATTTTTTTCTGTCTGAATGAACTTTCTAACAGAATTTATGCTGCCGATTAAATATATGTTTAGGGTTACATCACTAAAACTAGCACGAAGATCATCGAAATAAATCGTATATTCCTCATGTCCAGAAAAAAAATTCGGTTTGTTCACTGATAACACAACCCTGATCTGTACTGACAAAAACTCAGATATTATCTCTAGTAAAATAATCAAACATCTCAAGTTAATCCAGAAATTTTTTTTCCCGTGGAAGATTTAAATCAACGTTGATAAGTGAAAAAGATGTGTACATCTTACGAAAGAGGAATCTTCTTACGCAACTAAAATTTATTTAGAAACCCTATTCCTTGAAGAAACGAAATAGTTTAGTTCGGAGTAACAATGGATAGGCACTTGATTTTCAAAAGATATATTACTACAGTCAAAAATCGTAATTCGCAAAGATTCTTACTTGTAAAGAAGTAACTCACGTTTCAAAGTAAAAAGTATTGAAGTTGCTTTGTAAATAAAGTTATAAAAAGTAACGTTTTCAAACTTTAATTAATTTTAAATAGTTTTTCAATAAGCACTTTTTTTTCATATTGCAGATGTTTCACGATCAGAAATTTCTATTTTTAATGGGATCAATTCACGGTCATGTTTCATGTATCAAACAAACTGCTTATATTGAATCTTCAGCCGTTCTGCGCATATTGGGATGTCTGTCGATAACGTTGATTATTGGCGGACATCTGAAACACTAACATTAAAGTTAAATGTTTACGCTAGCCGAATAATTATAAAAAATCTTTTGATTTTTTTAAAAATAATAATATTTTGAATTATTTTTGCTAATTTTTTGCAGTAATGCAATTTTACTCATTTTAAATTTAATTTGAGTTTACAAATAATGTAATTATTGTTTTGCATAATTAATTAATATCGCTTTTTAATTACTTTGATACCGTTTTATTCTTTCCTTCCCCATATCCTTTTATTTGTTCAAAGGATACATTTTGACAAATGGCTATGTTAATGTTTTTGAAAAACTGCACGTTTTCCTTTGTGTAAATTATTTAAATGTAACTGAATGTTGAATTTTATTAATGAAGTTTCTCTTAAATAATTATTTCTCTTAAATAAGATAACATTTGTAAGCCAATTAATAAAATTATTACATTTTTTCTTATGCAATTATTTTTAGTAATATTGAGACTTTGAAGTTTTCAATTCGCTCGTAGGAAAGAACATTAAACTAAAATTTGTATATATGGAATAAATTATGATTGCAATTTCAAATTATACAATAGAAAAGGTATAGATACTATTTTTTAAATCTGAGCAAATTATGAATAAG
>JAPMOQ010039930.1:0-14016 GCA_026543055.1 Argiope trifasciata
AATAAACGAATACACAAACCATTTGCCTTTCCAAGATATCTATTTGAAAAAAAAATTAGAAAATGACTGTCTTTTGCAATAAAGTAAATGTAACAATCGCAGCAAAAACAAATGCCGTAAAGTAAAGTAAACAATTTTTTCCGATTTTTAATTCTATGCCCAGAATGATGAATAAGAACAAAAATATTTAATAATGGACATGGTTTTAAATAGATTGATTTATATTTATAGTAATAATTGTTTGTGTGAAAGTTAATTTTCTTGATGATATATTTTTAAATGAAGGATAATTTTAGCTAATTTCGAGTACCTTCTTCATAAAGTCATTATATATATATATACTGAAGTAACAAAAGTCATGGGATGACTGTTAATATCATTTCGGTCCTCCTTTTGCCCGGCGAAGTGCAACAACTCGACGTGTCATGGAGTCCACAAGTCGTTGGAAGTCCTCTGCAGGAATATTAAGCCATGCTGTCTGTATAGACGTCCATAATTGTGAATGTGTGGATGGTGCAGGAGTTTGGACACGAACGGGCCTTTCGATGATGTCCCATAAATGCTCGATGGGATTCATATAGGGCAATCTAGGTGGCCAGATCATGCGCTGGAATTGTTCGGAATGTTCTTCAAACCAATCGCGAACAGTTCTGGCCCAGTGACATGGCGCACTGTCAACCATAAAAATGCCATCGTTGTGTGGGTACGTGGAGTCCATGAATGGCTGCAAGTGATCTGCAAGCAGCTGAACATAACCATTTCCAGTCAATGATCGGTTCAGTTGCACCAGAGGACCGAGTCCATGCCATGTAAAAACAGCCCACACCATTATGCAGCCACCACCAGCTTGAACAGTGCCTTGCTGACAGTTAGGGTCCATGGCTTCGTGGGGTCTGCGCCACACTGGAACTCTACCATCAGCTCGTAACAACTGAAATCGTGACTCATCTGACCACGCCACGGTTTTCCACTGGTCTAGGGACCAGTCGATATGCTCAGGAGAGTCGCTGCAGGCGATGTCGTGCTGTCAGTAAAGGCACTCGAGTCGGTCTTCTGCTGTCATAGCCCAAAGAAGACAAATTTCGCCGCACAGTCCTATCGGACACGTCCCTCGTACGTCCCAAATTGATTCCTGCAGTTATTTGACGAAGTGTTGCGTTTTATTAACATTGACCATTCTACACAGACGTCGGCGGTCTCGGTCGTTAAGTGCAAGTGGTCGCCCACTGCGCTATCCATGATGGGATGTGATGCCTGAAATTTCATACTCTCGGCACACTCTTGATACTGTGGATCTCGGAATGTTGAATTCACTAACGATATCCTCAATGGAATGACCCATGCGTCTAGCTCCAACTAACATTCCACGTTCAAAGTCTGTTAATTCTCGTCGTGCTGCCATAAATCACGAAAACCTGTTCATATTAATGACTTGAACACAAATGAAAGCTCTGGAAAACGAACTGCGCATTTATACTTTTTCACTGCGATACTACTGCCATCTGTATATTTGCATATTGCTATCCCATGACTGTTGTCACTTCAGTGTATTTGCATTTAAAATATTTATATCTAGCTAATAATTAATCCCTTTTTTACTGTCTTGTATTATAGCATGATGAAAGCATAGTAATTGTCGAAAAATTCGAACTCAATATTTTGAGGTATCTCAATTCTTCAAACCTTCCTAAATTTAAAATAAATGTCCGGTTGTCTGTGATAAAAATAACTCAAAAACGCGTTGAACTACTGCAATATTTATTCCCATCTTAGATACGATTAGATTTCAACTCTATTCTCGGACCAGACATAAATCAAAATCGATGGAATACATACTTCCATTCCTGATATATTTGTCCAAGATGCTGTAACCGTCTCGTTTAACGTTTACATTCATTTGTAAGACTTCCAAGAATTCTGAATGGAACTCAACTCCAATTCATCGAAAACATTAAAGCAATTTACTTAGTAATTAAAGTTACATCATACAAGAGTAGTTAACTGAAAATTGCTTTTGAAGATTGGTTTCTAAATTAATGTCATTATCTTAAAATCCATTAAATTTCCTTACATGAATGGTAGTCTGGTCTCTAAAAATACTTACAAAATAATAATAAAGAATTTCAGAATTCTAGCGTGAATCATACAAACCCGATAATATTTTAGGTTTAAATCACCTATTTAGATATTATATATATCTACATTTTTTTTTCTCCTGTACCTAGTATTGTGAAAGTATAGTAATCGCCCATAAAATTCAAACTTGAAATTTTGAAGAGTCTGCAAATTTTAATCCTTATTTTTGGAAAATGTCCGTCTGCCTATCTGGGACAAAGATAGCACAAAAACACTTTGGGCTAGGAGGTTGAAATTTAATGTACAGTCTTTTCATCAAATTTGCAGATTACTTGGAAATTGTCAGCAAAATTTATTCGGTGGAAGTCATTTTGTCCGACTGACAATGTATTAGAGCTATTGTAAAAAAAGAGCTTTAGATAGATAAAATTTGGAACACAAAAGCAGCGTGTTCAGTACAGACACCTACCAAATTTTGTGCGAAACCCACAATATGTCGGTTTGCACTTTCAGCGATGTATAACCGCAATAGCTGAAAAATAATGACTTAAATATATAAAATTTGGATGTGCTTTTTCAATTTAAATGTCAAAAAATGTTTCATCTTTTATGACAAATGTTAATTTCAATTGGTTGAGAATTATTCTTCTAGAACAAACTCGATTTCAGGATGTTTGTGACCCCATGCCAGGGTTTAATCTATACTAAAGCTCAATGTGTGTGTGTGTGTGTGTTGGCACTCTACAGGCCAGACTGTTGGACCTACAGCTACCAAATTTGGTACATGTATACCTTGGAGGTCCGGAATGTGCACCTCGGAGCCCTTTTTTCGAATTTTTAATTAGAATTTGAATTAATTAAAATTTAACCGAAATTTCGACGTTTTTCCGCTATAACTTCCGAAAATATGATCGCATAAACATGATTTTTGCATCAATTTAAAGATTAAAAAATTAGCCTTCCAATGGTATCAGTGTTTCAATGCAAAACTCAAGCTTCTATTTTTAACGAATTTAAAAAAAAATATTTTAACCATGTTTTTTTAGCACGTGACTGGATAAAATAAAATAAATATTAAATGTGATATTTTCTTTAAAAAATAAATGCAGAGCAAAGTATTCTACAATCGTTTGCAATATCTATAGCATTAATTCAATAAATCTTCTTTATTTACGGTAAACCTGATTGAATTTAGACAGGATATGCATTGAAATCCCAGCTTAATGGCATATTTATGTAATCGTTTGCAATATATTAATTTCATACTTTTTTTCCCATTCCCGCCTTCTTTAAAAAGCACATTTAATATTTTGGCAACATCATAATTTTTTTTTTAATATTTTGGAAGCCTAACCAATGGTTAAAACTGACTGATTTATAAAATTAAAGACTATTACTAGGAAAAGGTGTACTTTTAGAACTTTCCGTCCATCATCTTAAAGAAAATATTAATTTCAGGTCAATCAATGCCCGGAATTACTTCAAGGCTAATGAATATGTGATTTAATTGAAAATTTTAGAACTCTTTACTCATGGGAAACCAGCTGGTCGCCAAAGGCGGCTAGTTCCCAATACATTCGACAAATATCAAACGATAGATTCGGCGACATTACTAAATTATCGAAAAATGTTTATATATTTCCTAACTTTTGTACACCATGACCATGCAGGGCGATCACCAGTAACATCTTTTTTAGAGAGTATTCATGAAATTTTGGGAGAATGCAATCTAGCTGATTTCATTAATTCTGTGCATTGAAAATATTTCAGAAAACGTCTATTTCTTCTATTAATTACTAGCCGCCTTTGGCGACCAGCTGGTTCGCCATGAGTAATGCGTTCTAAAATTTTCAATTAAATAACATATTCATTAGCCTTGAAGTAATTCCGGGCATTGATTGGCCTGAAATTAATATTTTCTTTAAGATGATGGACGGGAAGTTCTAAAAGAACACGTTTTCCTAATAATATTCTTTGATTTGATAAATCAGTCAGTTTTAATAATCGGTTATGCTTCCAAAATATTAAAAATGTTTTTTTCGGTGATGTTGCCAAAATAATAAATATGTTTTTTTAAAAAAACGAAAAAAGGGGAAAAAATATTGAATAAATGATACAGATATTGCAAACGATTATAGAAATATGCCATTAGGTCGGGGTTTTAATGCATATCCTGTCTAAATACAATCAGGTTTACCGTAAATAAAAAAGATTCATTGAATTAATCATTTAGATATTGCAAGCGATCATAGATTCCTTTGCCTTGCATTTATTTTTTTCGAAAATATCACTTTTTATATTTATGTTATTTTATCCAATCACGTGCTGAAAGTTGTATTTCTTTAGATTTGATTTGCGATGATAGTTGTTTTTTTTAAATCTGAACTTCCGTCATTCTTTTATTTTATCCGGTCTAAAAAAACATGGTTAAAATATTTCTTTAAAAATTCGTTAAAAATAGAAGCTTAAGTTATATATTAAAACACTGATACCATTAGAAAGCTAATTTTTTATCCTTTAAATTGATGTAAAAATCATGTTTGTGCGATAATACTTTTGGAAGTTATAGCGGAAAAACGTCGAAATTTCGCTTAATTTTTAATAATTCAAATTCTAATTAAAAATTCGAAAAAAGGGCTCATAGGTGCACATTCCGGACCTCCAAGGTGTACATGTACCAAATTTGGTAGCTGTAGGTCCAACGGTCTCGCCTGTAGTGCGCCAACACACACACACACACACACACACACACACACACACACATACATTGAGCTTTATTATAAGTGTAGATAATTTAACTAAGCCACACCTTAACATATTCTCCGAGAAACATCAACAAAGTATAACTATGAAAACGATAAAAAACAATGTTACAATTTTGGAAATGTTAGTATTACTGTAGAATTCCTTTTATCAATTCTAAAATACGTCAATTTAAAATACTATGTTTTGCACTATTTCAAATTTAACCTCAGAATGATAAACAACCCATCAAAAGGTGAAACAAATCGCACGGCAGGCCCATAAATAACAACTCAGGTGTACATAAGCCAAAACTACTTCATTAAACCCGAGATACACCCACCGGCAATATCAGAAAAATAATTAATAAGTTAAGTAACCAATTCTAATGGCAGGCGTTTCCTGGGATCGCCAGCAACTAATGGAAAGTAAACGAGTTTAATGTGTAAAAGGAGAAATAACATGACTCTCGCGTTCTCTGCATAATTTTACAGGCATTTCATTAGACGCTAAAAGTAATTATGTGAGCATTTTAAAGCTTAATAGACTTTAGAATATGGAAGAAAGTTTGACGGTGAAAAAATGATAAGAAATACCAATTTTCCAGGAGCGTTTTTTATAAATAGGATTGATTGTAGATGATACATTTAAGAAGTTTAATAAAGTATTAAGAATGCAAGATTTTTGGTTCTTTATAGGAAAAGGTGTAGACTATTAGACATAACTAAGGTTCATGGCATTTTTGAATATTCTTTATTTTTTAGTAAAATATAGTCACATAAATATTTTATCAGTGTCTATGAAGTTATTAAATTATTTCGGAAGGAAAAAAATCTTTAAATTGGCATATTAAAATCTAAAACTCTGAAAAACAATCGTTTTAAATAACTTAATTCAATTATATCTATAACATTCTTCACAATTTAAAATTATAATCTAACTGTGCCCGATGCAATTACCAAAACTTTAGGACATACATTTTTTAGAGTAATTTTAACATTTATATAATAAATGTTATCATAAAAATCTTTTTTCCAGGAAGTTTTTTATAATACGATATATTGAGGAACCATGCAATCGAGAAGTTTATTAAAAATATGAAGAATAGAGCGTTTTCGGATTTTAGAGAAAAAGGTGTATAATATTTGACGTAACTAAAATGTATAGTATTTTTGAATATTCTTTGTTTTTTTAATAAAATATAAACTCGTAAACAAATCTTGAATTATTTCAGAAACATCAAATGATTATTAAAATTGCTATCTTTAAATCTAAAACTCTAAAAATCTAAAAATCCTAAATAATCATTTAAATTATCTTTATAATTAATTTTTCATTTTAGAATTATTTTACGTTTTAAAATCGTCTGTCTTAGTCGAAAACTGTATTTGCTGCAATTGCAGAAATTCTTGATGGCATTTTTTTCTTTTTTTAACATTTCTATTATAACTTTATGCATTTTAAAGTTGTCTGATTGTATTTTTCACTACCGAAAAATGTAGGATTTCGTATAATTAACGAGATTCTGGATCATAAAAAATATTTATCCTAATCAAGATTTTTATTATCTAAAAAATATATTTCCATAATCTGATGTAAGTTCAGAAATTCTGCAATATAATATTTTTATTATGATTTTAACCTTTCTTTTATAAGTTTTTGTATTTAAAAATCGTCGGGTAATAAGAAATTCTGTATGTTAGAAAAAAAGCGAAGTTCAGTTTAATTACCTAGAACATCATTAATTACCTATTATCCTAGAACATCAACATATTCTTTATCAAAAAACAGGATTTTAATGAGCAATTTCAATAATTAATCTGCATATTTCAGAATCGTCTCATATTTGAAAAATATTTCTTTCGAAAAAATATCTGATTCAATAACAGAAATCCTAAAGTTTAACAAATGTTTATCGCAAGATTTTCTTTCTTTTATTCTGAACGATATTTCCATGATATATTCTCACATCTTAGAATCGTTTGGTAGTAAAAAAGTCTTGTAGATTCATACAACCTGTTTATAATAACCACGGATTTCAAAAGCATTTAAAATTAACTAATATCAATTAAAATATAAAAATACAGATTTAAGATGCAAAATCTCACATTTACGAACATATATAAAATACACTCTTCCATTCAAACCGAAAAATTTCCTTTATCATTTTTTATTTTGAAAAAAATACGCAAATTTAATTCCAATTCTAAATTTGGAAATGGAATTTGTTTGTCTATAAAAAGTATTTCATGTTTAATGGATTTAAAACATTTAACATTTTATTACAAACCTATAACAACCTTAAAAAGAAATTTAAAAAAATTGCTCAAATTTTACTTTTGCATTAGGAATTCAATTTTCGAAAATTATGATCTTACCTCTCCTGGTATTTAAAAAGCACTTTTTAATGCATGTTGAGTTCAGATTTTATCAAAAGGAATGAATAAATAGTTTTGCGCACTAATAGTAGCTTTTAGCCTTTAAACGAACCTAATTATTCGCCTTCAGCGCTGAATTTGTATCAACAATATTTTGCTAAACGGGACGGATTTGCTGCAATTTCTTTAAATGTCCATCGATGTTTATAATTTCTTCTTGTGTTGAAAGATTTAAAAAGGCGTGCCTTTATGCAATTTATGCGATCAAAAGGATGTTACGTGGAGATAATTATGAGATAAATTTGAATTATAGGAATATATGACTTAGACTTTTAATAAATAAACAAATATCGACTAATGAATAAAGTGCTTCGATTCATGGCTTATTAAGGGTAAGAGTATAAATGCCGAATTTTTGAAGTTATAAAGACGATATATTTGAAAGTATGACGAAGTCAATTTATGCCACAAAGAACTGTTAAATTTTGTAGAATCATTAAAGTCCATTGATACAATTTTATATTTATAAGAAAAGTGGTTTAACATATTTTTCATATTTAATTAGGCTAACCAAGTAATTTATTTTTAAAAAATCTGCAAGTCTTCTTTCATAAAGTCAAGCAATAACCTTCAAATATATATAACGCAATGAAAATCATTTTATAGTAAATTTTACAAATATATGTATCTCGATAAATTGAATAAGATTTCATTATTAATATATTAAAAAATTACTCATTGATAATACTACATGACAATTTACAAGTAGTTTCAAATAATAATAGTTTTATTTTTTTATAAAAAATAAATATTCCTTTTTCTAATTCATAAATTATAATTTGATTCTTAGAAAAAATAATTATAAATATGAATGCGATAATTTTAATATTTGAAATTACTTGATTTTTTATCCTATTAATAAGTTTATTCACCCATATAAGTAATTTCAATTTATAAATAAGTTTTATCAGATGCAAATGCAGTTTCAACAATAGATAATTCCAGCGTGTCTCATTTTTAAGAGTTTTTGCTACAATTTTTTTTATCCGAATTTAATTGCCAGATCTTGTATTTACGTTTGTACAGTAAAAGATGTTATCTCCTAACAGATAAATAACAAATTTTATCAAAATTTTAAAATAAGATTCAAGGCTCAGGAAATAATAGCTGATATCTAATTATTTTATCGTGTTTTTTCTGTTCAAAATATTATCAATTCACATATTTTATTCAAGAAAATAAATTAATATTGAGAGAAAAATGTGTGAGACGTATTTCATTTAATATTTAAATTCATATAAATTGAGAGAAATAAAAATAATTAATTTTGAAGAATAATTATTTTTTATTGAAAAGTTTATATTTTTATATCATTACATATAAGTTTAATTTTCATATGAAAGCTTATTATAAGATTTTTGTCTTTTTAAAAAAGTTTATTCCAAGTTTTTTAGTTTTTACAAAAAAGTTTATTCGAAATTTGTTTTCTTTACTTTGTATGTAAAGGTTTATTAAATTTTTGTTTACATTTTATACATAAATAAATTATTAACATGTTTAGAAATAAATTGTATCTTTATATATAAGTTTTTTTTATACAAGCACAATTTCAAGAATAGAGAATTTTAGCTTGTCTTTTAAAAAAAATTCCTGCAGTCATTTATTTTAACTGAATTTAAATGCCAAATTTTTGCATGCCAAAAAAGTACTGTTCCAATAGAAGCAGGATATTAAGATACAAAAAAAAAAGTAAGGTACTAAGATACATAACTCTGAAAATGGTAGCTCATATTTGATTACTTTATTGTGTTATTTGTCTTGGAGAAAAATATTAACCATTCACATATTTTACCTAAGGAAATAAATTAGTAGTGAAAAAAACACACAATCGAAATAAATTTCATTCCTACTGAAAAATATCTACATTCCTTCATAGCTAGAAAATAATCATTTTAAGATGTTCGACTACATTAAAAACACTGGCTATTCCCCATATTGGCAATTTGTTGCTGTTGTTCAGGCTTTCCTCTTTTCTAACAGTTTATATTTTATACCAAAAGGATGACCCGGCCACTCAACCAGGGTCACATTTTTTCCAGCTAAAATTTGCCTTTAATTACATTTTTTTTCAAAATTTTAATTTTTTTATATTTTCCAACGTTAACATAATGTCACGAAAACTAATTGTGTCATTTACATAAAAATTTCAGCGTATTTTAAATAATGTGAGAAATAAAATAAACGAAAAAATTTACTTTTGGTGAAAAACTTTTTCATTTTAGAAAAATTAAGTTGTAAATTTATGGAAAAATGCAAAATACATATGTACATATATTTATGCTCATAACTTTTTTGCATCTCAAAATCTTCCTGATATTTTGGCTCATTTCATTTATCACTATATTCTATAACTTGTGAACAAAGAAAAGTAGGATTGTTGGATCGTAATTTTGATTAGAGTTCTAACCGTTTTTATTAAATTTCATTAAAATTGACAACACATTTTCCTATTTCTTAAGATACGTTTTCAAATTATTTAGTTGCATTAATAGTATTTTGTATTTTAAGTGTCGATACATCTAAAAACAATAAATTTAAATAATTTTTTAAAAATCCAATTTTTTTAAAAAAATTCCTTTGAACACACCTTAAATAATCATTTTGCCAATCTCAGAAATGATCATATAATTACCAAATTAAATTCCTTCTCAAGTACATTACAATTCAACTGACTTAAACCATAAAAAACACAACTCAAAGAAGCATTATATCAAGTTTAACAGCGGAACTAAAAACCCTCTTGGACACTTTGTGACAAAACAGCTCTTATTCACTTTGAATACCAAACTGAAGGGAAAAAAATTGATCTGGTGGAATGGGAGAGTAATTTCAGGGCCTTCTTAGGGGATGGGTGTCAAATGCGACCTTCCCCTTTCCCCTTGATTCCTTGACAAGTTGAGCGGACACCGGAACCGGTGATGTATGGGTACAGGAAACTCGTGCTCTGGTGTGACGAGTGGAATATAAATATTCGAAGCGAACGGACAGTAAATCTCGAAAGTCGCCACGAAGTTGGTGTGTAACTTTGGGATAAAATGGGATTTGAAAATAACTCCATAATGTGGAAATTGGAGTTGTAGGAGTGATAGGTTGGATGTTAGTAAATCTGATGAGAGTTCTTGAGGTACAGAATATGAAATGCTTTTGATCTGTAGAATGTATGAGGTTTTTACCTGATTTTTTTTTATAAACTATGTTAAGAATAAATATGGTTTTATTTAAATAAAATCGTTGGAAATGTGAGTTGTGCGAATATTTGGAAAATAATAGCTCCAACAAGTGACGTTGTCTCGACTTTACAAATTATTCTGATCATTACCATGAGATGTAATTAAAATATATTTGTTTAAACTAAAATAATTTAAATTATCTAAGAAGTTTGTAATATTAAATGACATAACTCAACGCGTATTGAAACGATTTTTGTGACGAAAAAGCTGATTTATGCTTCATGTGAATGGCAATATTGGTAATAAGAAAAAAAAACGAAATAGATATCAAGTTCTGAATGGTTGTGAATCTGTTTTAAAATAATTTAGAGAAAACATATGTTCAGAAGCAAAACAAGGAAATAAGTACAACGTATAAAAGGACGATGGTAAATATTCAACATTAATTGATAGTGCTCCTTGGATATCTCCTTTCAAACATGATATTCCAGAAATTACCATATGTTGCACATTATTGCACGATATTACATTATTCTATTATTTATTCAATAATAAATTATAGCTGTTTACAATAAAAATGCCGGAAATGTATGTAGTATAAAAGTTTGCGATAAGATGTGTGATGTGTAGGTACAGGATACTAGGCACAAAAGGTACAAGGTACAAAATTGCAATGGTAAATATTCAATGTATTATTGTTTAGTTTAGTTTTAGTTTATTTATATTAATGTCCCGTTTAAAGCAACACGGGGGCTATTTTGGGATGGACCTCGTCATTTTGAACCACGGTCAGATGACGAGGACGACACCTGAACTGGCATTACCCTCTCCACACCACACCACACCAACGGGAGGACGCTTGGCTTGACAGGTTTAACGTGTAACAGACCCTCTCATACGACGGTTCATCTGTAGAATCGAATCTCGGACCTGAAACCCTCCGGGAGCCTCCGGGAAAAAAAGCCGGGACCTTACTACCTGGCCACCGCGGCCCCTCAATGTATTATTGATAGTGCTACATGGATAACTGCTTTTCAAAAAGCACAGTATGTAACACATCATTGCAAGATATCACATTATTTTAAAATTCATTAAAAAAATCTTTTTACAGTAAAAATGCTGGAAACTTATGTAGTATGAATGCTATAGATAAGATACTGGATGTTTATGTACAAGATACAAGGCACAAAATCAGAATTAAGATACAAGGTATAAAATGCCAAAGGTAAATATTCAGTGTATTATTGATCCCAAGTAGCACAGTCTATTGCACTATATTGTACAATACTGTGTGATATTATATTAAATTAAACAATATTTCACAATATTAAAAATATTGCAAAAATTGATCAGTCATATAATTTTGTACAATATTTGTGTGCTTCTAGGGATAATGTTATGGGAATATTTGCTTTTTAGAAAACACAGTATGTTACACATCATTGCAAGATATTACATTATTTTAAGATTCATTCAAAAAAAAATGTATCTCTTTACAGTAAAAACACTGGAAACGTGTGTAGTATGAAGGTTATAGATAAGATTCGAAGTGTATTTTACCTCTGATTACCTGCAGATCTTCATTTTGCGACAATATTATAGCTAATTTTTTTTTAAATGACTTTTTTAAGGAGAAGATTGTATCTTCAAAATTATAACTATGGTGTATTTGATTTTCTAAATCAAACAATTTGGCTTATAGAGGTGCAAATCAGTTTTCAATTTTTACACTTTAAAAGATTAATTTCACTTCACCTTTTTTTAACATCAAGAAGGGAACTATTAATAAAAATATAAATAACTCGTTCCATTTGTATCATGTGACAACAGGATGTTGCTTTGATTAGAGGGTTTTGAAGATATAAGTCGCTCTAAATAAAACATAAGAGGCAATTTTCATTTCAAATTTTTCTTGGCTGACAAAGAAATTTCGGAGCTCTTGTCAATTTTGAAAGAAAAAAAAAAGGCATCGTTTTTCTAAAAGGTCACGCATGCGGGTTACGTCATATATTTTAAAGCGGGTTAAATGTTTATTCGCTTTCCAAATTTTACTTGGTTGGCAAAAATGTTTTGGAGCTTTCGTCAATGTCAGATAAAAAAAACAACTTTTAAAAAACGTTTTCCAAAAGCTGACACATGCGCATTAATACAATAACGTGATCAAAAAAACTTTCTAGCAAGATAACTTGAAATTTGCGATAGAGGATTTCAATTTTTTTTTTAAATTTATTCTGTTTTCATGACCGTCATTACAAATTTTAAAACCAAAGGTTAAAAAAATTAATAACTGATAAACAGGGTAAATATCAACACTACTTAAGCGCCAAGAATTGGCGCTAATTTTTCCCACCAACCTATCACCAACAAACCCAAAACCACTAAATTTAAAACGCCAAATATCGTTTTCTTAATTATGTCAATAAATTCTCTCACTTAAAGATATTTTAAAAAAAGGAGAAAATTTTTTGTCTCAATGGTTTTTTTCGCCAATTGAGCTAATTCCACCAATTTTCATTTTCCGAAACCTATTAAACCCCAAAATGCGCCCACCATTATTTTCAACTCTTAATGAAAGGCTTTTAAAATTAATCAAAAGATAGGAAATAATATTATTTCCTCTTTTAAGAATTTATTTTCCATTTGTCGGTGTCGATTCCAAGGTATGCCTTCCATTAGGAAATGTTTCTAAGCTTATTAATTATTCTGCCGATAGTTGCTGATGGCTCTGTCTATGGTAATGGTTTTAATTAAATAGTTTTATCTTTTATGTAACTATGATCTTTAAAAATCTAGGGAATATTTTCAAATTTTTATGGGATTGTCCATTCAGATATTGGATGTGGATTTGTATTTAAATTGAGGAAAAATTTGATTAAATTCTTGAACGGTTTCAGAAGCTCAGATTTTATTTTCAATATACTTCATACGCGCATTAGGTGCTATGAAGAATAGTAAAGCGTAGTAAGTATACATTTTGTGTTTGAATTAGAATTCGAAGAAATTCGATTTGATTTGCTGAAATCAATCGTAATTTAAATATTATCCTGACTCGCATTTCATAACTAATATAATTAATATACAAATAAGTCGAAATTTTCCCACTCAAACTTTCTTGCGAACTCTTTGAGAGCTAAGATTTTTATTTACAGAGTCCATTATACCAAGTTTTTTCTATGTAGGTAATAAGGCGTACTAAGAATACAGTTTGTGTTTGAATTTGGATTGTGGATTTGTGGTTTATGCAATGATAAATTAAGAATTCCAATATTATTTATCCTCGCCTTTCATAATCAATATCATAAATATACAAACCAATTGAAGTGATCTGTCTGAAACTTCCTTGCATACACCTTAATAAAGATAAATTCCTTCCTAGTTGGATTTTTTTAGCATTTCAATTGAAGAAAGACTACACGATTTGGTGTAAAATCAAAGTACAAATCAACTTTAAGCTCAGAATTCAAATACGATTTATACTCCTGCGCCATAACTAATACAATTGGTAGAAAAACTACTCGAAATAGTTTCCTGGAATCTTTCTCGTTTACTTCCTAACAAACAGAAAATCTTCACCAGCGCAATATTTTGGA
>JAPMOQ010039931.1:0-10259 GCA_026543055.1 Argiope trifasciata
GTACTATAGCTCACAATATGAAACTTTAAGATGAATTTAGTGGGCCGCGGTGGCCTGGTGATAAGGTCTCGGCTTCGGAACCGGAGGGTTTCAGGTTCGAAACTCGATTCTCCCGAAGATTCGTTTTTTTACGGGGTCTCTTGCACGTTAAATCTGTCAGGCCAAACGTCCTCTCGTTGATGTGGTGTGGAGAAAGGGAGGTGCCAGTTCAGGTGCCGTCCTCGTCATCTGACCGGGGTTTAAAATGACGAGGTCCGTCCCAAAATAGCCCACGCGTTGCTTTAAACAGGACGTTAATATAACTAAACTAAACTGAAGTTGAATTTAGGTAAACATATGCGGTTGAGATCCAAATTTATTTTTAAAAATTAGATAATTTTACTCTTCCCTATAATCATCACGCAGGTGTAAGCAATAAGCTGACCAAGTTCCATCGCCATCGGATGTGCGTTTTGATCATTTGTATTTCTATAGAAAAGTACCTTTCGGAACCGAAACTACAATCTGTGAAGTAGTTTCATTAGCTAAGTGCGGCACGATTCACAGAAACGAGAACGCCGTTAAATAAAAAGAAAATCCAATTTCAGAGAGATCTGTGGATGGCTTTCCCCGGTCAGGAAAGGTTCCTGGTTGCAGTAACAGCAGCACTGAAAATAGAACTCGGGGCTTTGAACAAATGTGGAAGTTTGAAATGAAAATACTGATTTTCTGCTTTCGTGAGTCCCTCTGAAAGTAAATAAGAAAACAACTAATCGCTTTGCAAAATGCCTGATTTCATTGAAGGGTTTCAGTGCCTCCGATAACAAGACACTTGAACTAAATGTGACTAAAATAAAAGAGAAAATTTAAATCTGCGTAAAACTTGTCGTAAGTTATTATCAATAGACTAAATTTGATAAATGACAAGCTGGCACCCGGCGCCGCAGAAGAAATGGAAACATCATTTGGAATTGGAAATAGTTACATATCTTGTTTACGTAATATGGTGAGTCTCAAAATTCTAGAAGATTAATGATGTCATATTCAAATAGGTTAGAGAAAAATTCTTGAAAGATCTCTCGTTTAAATAGTTTTCCATAATGAAAACCTACATTTCTTTCATCCTTGCAACCATAATGACGAGCCTAAATTTTTAATTTCAAAAAAAAAAAGTAAAAATATTATTTAATTTGAAACTCAAAAATCGCTTTAAAAACGCTTCGGTATCTCAAAGGCCTTTATAATGCTATAAAAATCAAAATGGTAAAAGACGCATATTCGTCAGCATCATGTATTTGGTTGTATGTTTATATATAAACATTGAAAATATTAGAACGTATTAAATCTAGCAAACCAACGGGTTGCCAAAGTATATATATACTAGCAGCCTTTGGTTCGCCAGATTTAATACGTTCTAATATTTTCAATTAAATACTATTAGTAAACCCCTCACCACCGATTCCGAGTTGAGCTGTTCCCCCTCCAGCTGCTAACCCCGTTTTCCTTCCCCCATCCTACATTTATTATTTTTAGCCTTCATTACAATATAATTATTTTAACTGATCTCATGAACTTTTATTTAATTTACACGATACCGATGCCCAGACTTGAGAAAAGTTAGACTCAAACCCGGGTCAATTCACTCTTTGTTAAGCGCGCTAACCACTAGATCGGTTGGAAATTCGAGAACATGAGGAGATATAAACAATTTGAATTTGCCGTCTTTAAATATTTAAACAGTAAAGAGCTAAAATCAGCACAAAAAAAAAGAAAGTTCAGTTATATATATGTTTTCAAATTACAAATATATATATAAATATATATCAAAATATAAATATATATCAGTTATATATTTGTTTTCAAATTATAAAAATTAAAAAATTACACATAAAAATTTCCTTTTGTCAATAACACGGAAAATAACAAATGCTGTAGCATCAAGCGTTGATCGTGCAATTATTCTTTAATTTGGAATCCATTTTTTTTCTAGTTCTTTTTTGCTACAATAGTTTCTTTTTTCATTGAAATGTTAAATGTTGTTCTTTATTTAATCATTTTATCCGTTATTTGCTTCAGCCTGCTTTGAAGTTGTTCGCCGTCTCCGAACACCCCCACTTTCGACTTCATCGCACCGAATGGATGCGAGTGCAATCATTTATCTTTAAAGATTGTTCACATTTATTCCGTTGTTTTTTTATTAAATTTTTGCGTTGTGTTTTAGAGCTTTTTAAATTTGTAACATACCCAGTTCCTATATTTGTGGGCTTGCTGTGCGATGTTCAATAAGGCGTCAGTTTTACGTATTATTTTATGTTTCAATTTATTTTGCTATTGATATATTTTATTTAACATAGTTAGCGATACGTTTATAAAAGACTTTTATCGGAAATTTTGTTTTTTTATCGATATAATTACTTTTTGTTTTTACTTGGAAGTTGAAAACAAGGTTTAAAAATAAATTGAATAAATGACATAGGAATTCAAGATTTTAAACTATTTTACTTTAAATTGAATGTTAAATATAAATTTAATATTATTTAAGATAAAAAGCTAGGACTTATAAACAAATTTAAAATACATCTGTAGTGCATATATAACATCTATAATATATTCATAGAAAAAAAAAACTTTGATATTTCTTTCTCAAGAATTAAAAGCAAGACCTCAGAAAAAGTGTCAATAAGATAATTAAATAATATTTCATTTGACTTTATAATTTTACTAGTGTTTATTCCCCAGCTATATATTTAATTGCATCTGCTGCAAAGTTATATTTTTAAACCATGTCAATGATCATTACTTTTCTTAACTATAAATATTTTACTTATTTTTTTAACTTTGTAATATCTAATATTTAGATATTTTCTTCTATTAAATCATATTTATCAAATTTTTTTATCGAATTTAATTTTGTCTTCATCTGTATGCTGTGAGCTGAATATTTGATTTGAAGAAAAAAAAATAGGTACAATGTTGTTAAAAACGAAGTACTGAAAATGTTTATCTTTGTTTTCTTTTTACACACGTGCCAATAAGCCGGAAATGTAACGGCAGTTGCGCGTGTCATGTGATCAGATGGTTTTTATTTTATTTTATTTTTTTTTTTTTGGAAAAAGGAAAAATGAGTAGTGTAAGATTTGATTGCGCAGAATAAAGTTTGTTGAGTTTTATGCTCCGTGTTGATTATACGTAGTAATGAATTTTTGTCAGGTTTTTTAACATTTTTGGCGTCCGCGACAGGACATTTTATTTAATTACAATGTTTGCTACAGTTAAAGGTTTCAAAAAAGAAGATCTCTTACTGGTTGCAGAAGAACTTGGTGAAGTAATACCAGAGAAAGTTACTATTTCAGGGTTAAAGAATTTAATTCTCAACAGCGATGAGTACAAAAAGGATCCGGACTTCGTAGCGTCTGTTTTCAATACGGCTGTTGGTGATCGAAAACAGAGAGAGGAAGAAAAAGTAAGACAGTATCAGCTGGAAGAAAAGGAAAGACAGTATGAGCTGGAAGAAAAGGAAAGACAGAGACAGTATGAACTGGAGATGGCAAGAATCCAGGCTCAGTCTAACGTAGTAGAGGTAAGTGAAAGTTTACCGCTATCTGAAAATAACGCTAAGAGCAAATTTCATCTACCAAAGTTAGAGTTTCGAAAATTTTCTGGAAGTATTAAAGACTGGTTGCCATTTTGGAGTCAGTTTGAGCGCATTCATAAAGATGGCGACATAGCTTCCGAAAACAAATTTCAATATTTAATTCAAGCCACTGTTGCTGGATCTCGTGCTCGGGAGATTGTGGAAAGTTTTCCGCCAACGAGTGCCAATTATGCCAAAGCCGTGGAAAGCTTAAAAGCTCGCTTCGGTAGAAATGATTTATTAGTAGAAATGGAGTCGATCCTATTTTAGCCCACCTCTGACGCCAATTTAAAAACTTGCCAAATTATCAGCGATAATGATTTTAAAATGGCAACCCCGCCAACATCTAAAGAGAAATGCGGCAACCCTACGGAGTCTCATTGGTTGATTTAAACTCCGTTAGAAAACTATTTAATCTTATTGGTACTTCGATTACTTTCAAATACTTTCAATTTGGCGTGATTTTGAAAAATTGGCGAGATTTTGAAAAAGTCGCCAAAGGTGGGCTAAAATAGGATTTTACCGTAGAAGTGTACGTCAGGGAACTTCTGAAACTAGTAATTTCGGTTCATAAAAATGAGAAGTTTTCTATGACATCTTTATATGATAAACTGGAATCACATTTGAGAGCTTTAGAGACTTTAGGAGTCTCAAGGGATAAATGTGCTTCTATATTATACCCAATGGTAGAATCCTGCTTTAGCGAAGATTTCCTAAAAGCTTGGAATCGTCATCCTACATCTTCTGCTTCTGTTGATGCCAAGGAAAGGCTAAACAATCTAATGCAATTCATAAAAGCGGAAGTTGAAGGCGAAGAGCGAATAAACTTGGCGATGTCGGGTTTCAGATCAGATTGGGATTGGATTAATCAGATTGGATTAAACGAACCTAAGTGTACACAAGGTTTTAAAAAGAAGCAAGGGCAGAAAAATCCGTTATTTTATAACAGCATTCCTACTGCTGAAAATTTGTTGACGACAGCATCAACTACAGCTGTATTGAAATGTATATTTTGTGATGGTAAACATAAGAGCTCTGAAAGTTTTTTAGCTCAAAAAATGAGTTTAGAAGAAAGGAAAAATATTGTTAAAGAAAAACGCTGCTGTTTTGCTTGTCTGGGTAGCTCGCACGCAGTCAAAAATTGCCGAGCTGCTTTAAGAGGTTTTGTTTGTTCTAAAAAGCATGTGATATTGATGTGCGATAAGATGGATACACAAAAGGCTTCCGAGAAAAATGAAGTAAAATCACAAGTTGAAAATGACGTCAGCATGTCCAACTTAAATAAACGTAGTAGTAGAGTATTTCTACAGACTTTAAAGGCCGTGCTGGTTTCTGGAGATAAAAAGAAAAGCGTCAGATTACTTTTGGATTCCGCATCACATAGATCTTACGTTTTAAAAAAGGTTGTACGAGAAATGGGCTATCCTTCTCTTCGACAAGAAAAATTAGTACATTCCCTTTTTGGAGGTGTTTCCAGCAAATAGATTACACATGACTGCTACAAAATATGGTTAAGGGATTTGGATGAAAAGTTCTCTTGTAATTTCGATGCATTGGATCAAGACAAAATTTGTGAAGATGTTCAGCCAGTTTGTAACGGATCTTGGATAAGAGAACTGGAAGAACATAATATTATTTTATCTGACGTAAATGATAGCACTGCTGCTATTGATATACTTATCGGAGCCGATATCATGGGGAAAATGTTAACTGGGAAAAGAAGAATGTTGAAATCTGTTCTTGTAGCAGTTGAAACCCATTTAGGATGGACATTAATGGGAAAAGTACCCGAAGAAGAAACCCGAAAAGAAAGCTCAGATTTGGCGATGACAGTAACGTCCATGTTTGTGAATGAGCTTGATTTATCTAATTAATGGCGATTAGACTTGATTGGAATCGATGATCCGATTGAAAAGAAGTCCAAGCAGGAAATTGATCTTCAAACAAAAGAACATTTTTTAGAGATAGTGAAAATTAATTGCGACGGGCGTTATGAAGTTTGTTTACCTTGGGCTGATGACAAATCACCTTTACCTGATAATTTTCACTTAGCTCAGAGACGACTGGAATACACTACCTCGAAACATAAGAACAAGAATTTGTATGTTAAATACGAATAAATTTTTGCAAGTTGGCTCACAGAGGGTATCATAGAAGAAGTTCCACTAACTGAAATAAATGGTTACGGGAATTATCTGCCTCATCGACCTGTGCTGAAACCGAGTAGTGCTACTACTCCAATCCGACCAGTATATGACGGGTCATCACGACTCCCTAACCACCCGTCTCTTAACCAATGTTTGGAATGTGGACCTAATTTAATTGAGTTGTTGCCTGACCTTCTGTTACGTTTTAGAGAGGGAAAATTTGGTGTTATTGGAGACGTTAGAAGAGCTTTCTGCCAAATAAGCATTCATGAAGAAGACAGGGATTTTCTTCGTTTTTTATGGTGGGAGAACGAAAAGGAAAATAAATTGAAGTATTTTCGACATACCAGAGTAGTGTTTGGTTTAACATGTAGCCCTTTCCTGTTAGCCTCAGTGATTGACTATCACATTAGAAGAAGTGACGAATATGACGTTAAATTCAGGGAAAAGTTGGCTCGAAGTTTTTACGTTGATAATGTTGTTACCAGTGTTGATAACAAAGAAGAACTGAAAAAATTTATACAAGAATCAACAACTCTTATGTCCAAAGGAAGATTTGAACTTCGAGAATGGGAGTATTCTGGTCAGTGTCAAATTAAGGAGAAAGTAGAAACACACATTCTGGGTTTATTATGGAACAAAGACTCGGACACTTTAAAAATTGATTTGAGTCGGATGAATGATGTAGAAACTGAAAAGGTTACTAAACGTAACATGTTATCTATTGTTCACAGAATGTTTGATCCATTTGGTTTCATCTCCCCAGTGATGCTCTGTCCGAAATTAATACTACAGAAAGCGTGGAAAAAGGGAATAAGCTGGGATGAAGACATTAAATGCGAGTTACGAGAAGAGTTTTTAGGATGGTTTCACGAGCTAACATGCTTGAAAGATCTTGAAGTGCCAAGATATGTTCAAATAACTAAAGAAAATGTCAGTAATTGTACCTTGCATACTTTCGTTGATGGTAGTCAAGATGCGTATGCAGCTGTGGTATTTCTGAGAATTGAAGAAGAGGATCGAACCGAAGTGTTTTTTCTGACGTCTAAATCTAGAGTTTCTTCATTGAAAGGAACTACGATTCCAAGAATGTAACTTTTAGCTGCTGTTATTGGAACCCGTTTGTGTAATTCTGTCATAAAAGCTCTACAATGGGAAAATCTCAAGAGATATTATTGGAGTGATTCGACTACTGTGTTGGCGTGGATACAGAGAGACGATAACTGGTCGGTATTTGTACGCAACCGAGTAAACGAGATCAGAAAGCTAAGTGATCCCACGTCTTGGAGACATGTGCCTGGTGAAAAGAATCCGGCAGATTTGCCATCACGTGGTGCTAAAGCAAAACAATTCCTATCGTCAAGATGGTGGGAAGGTCCTAAATGGATGAAAGATCGAATTGAATACAAACATCTTACAGATTTAGTTAATAATTCTTACGATGAAGATGTTATTGAAAAGGAGAAGTCGAAAACCTCATACACATTAACAAATAGTGAAATCTGCCAAAATAATGATTGGTACTACCATAAATTTAGCAGATATGAAAGCATTGTTAGACTTATAGCATGGGTTCTCCGATTTAAACACAACTGTGCGAGACCAAAGGAAAAAAGATACGGAGAATTGGGTGCATCAGAATACCAGGAAGCTGAAGAGAAGCTAATAAGATTGATTCAAAATGAGTATTTTTCTTCTGAGAATGATGATCAACTTAAAACTCTGCAAACATTTAGAGATGAAAAAGGCATCTTACGATTAAAGACCAAAATTGCCTACAGGAAAGATAATGATACATTTTTGAAACCTGCTATATTACCTTCAAACCATGAAGTGATTAAAAGATTAATAGTTTACACGTATATAAAAAATTGTCATGCAGGGGTGCAGATACTTTTGAATATTTTAAGAGAAAAGTATTGGATTTTACATGGAAGAAGAACTGTGAAACATGTCTTGGCAAATTGCATTACCTGTAAGAGGTTAGCTCTAGAAATCTGGAATCGATTGCTCCTCTACTTCCAGAAGACCGAGTAAAAGATGCAGCGGTTTTTCAGATTACCGGGATCGATATGGCTGGTCCACTCTTTCTCAAAGAAAACAAGAAGAGCTGGGTGCTAATATTTACTTGCGCCGTATATCGAGCAATACATTTTGAGCTTGTTACTGCCGCTACCACAGAGGCATTCTTAATGGCGTTTCGAAGATTTGTTTCGCGTAGAGGAAGATGTTCAACTGTCTATTGTGATAACGGTACAAATTTTGGAGGAGCAGCCAACGCCCTAAGTCAATTGGATTGGAAGCAGATTAAAAAACAAGGAGCTGTAAAAGCTATCGAATGGAAGTTCAACCCGCCAACTGCTGCATGGTGGGGTGGTTGGTGGGAGCGCCTCATAAGAATTTTGAAATATCTACTAAGAAGAGTTCTAGGAAGAGCTAGCTTGAGTTATGAAGAAATGTTAACTGTCTTAGCTGATTGTGAAAGCGTCATAAATGCAAGACCGCTTACTTACGTTACTGAAAGTGAAGCTGTAAAACCAATATCACCGTCTATGTTCTTGCAAGACATTCAAGAACACAAATTACTAGATATTGATGCAGTGGATAGCAAATCCCTTACGAAAAGTATAAAATACCGACAGAACTTAATTAAACATCTAAGGGAGAGGTTTAGGTCAGAGTATTTAGGTACTCTTATAAAGCGAGTACAGAAAAGACAGTCAAAAATTAAAGTTGCAATCGGGGACATAGTTTTGGTGGGAGCCGATAACAAAAAACGTCTAGACTGGCCATTGGGACGCATTTCACAGCTGATTCCTGGGAGAGATGGAAAAGTTCGTCTTGTCAGAGTACAGACATCGACTAATGAGCTGCTTCGCCCTATACAACGGATATACCCATTGGAGATCGCTACCTCAGATGGTCCTCAATATTTGAAGAGCCTAGAGTCAATGGATCATTCCGAACAATCCAAGCAGTTCAAGGACACCACCATCCTCGAACCCAAGCCGAAATTTAGTAAGTATGGAAGAACACTGAAGGTTCCAGAGAGACTAAACTTGTAGATTGTATTTACAAACTAAAAATAGTTTTGATTATGCTTCATAATCAAAAGGTGGGAGGATGTTAAAAACGAAGTACTGAAAATGTTTATCTTTATTTTCTTTTTACACACGTGCCAATAAGCCGGAAATGTAACGGCAGTTGCGCGTGTCATGTGATCAGATGGTTTTTATTTTTTTTTTTGGAAAAAGGAAAAATGAGTAGTGTAAGATTTGATTGCGCAGAATAAAGTTTGTTGAGTTTTATGCTCCGTATTGATTATACGTAGTAATGAATTTTTGTCAGGTTTTTTAACAAATGTCTTCTCAAACATTTTAAAAAGATTGTAAGCAACGTAATTCATGTAGAAACTTCAAAAGCAACGGTGAAATACAGGAACACTGTTAATTGATATACAGTAAAACTTTCATTGTCTTCAGTTTCATTTAAGGCCAATTTTATACTGCGAGTTTTTAAAAGAAACCTAAAAAAGTCTTCATGTAATGTGGCTAAAAATGTAGTAAATCCGAGAACATTAGAGTAGTTATTATTTGGTATTAATTACGAATTTTGCTTCTAAAACAATTTATGAAGTTGAGAGAAAGAACTCAAGAAATGTCCGAAATATACATGTTTTTTTTTTCTCTCTTTTATTCAGACAAAGACGGAGAAAGCAGGTGCTTCCTTCATTCGCGTTTTCACTATTCGCGAATTTAAAAAATGCGACCCAATTTATATATTCACGGCTAGAAATTTCTTTATTCGCGGATCTAATAAGTACATACATAATCATAAAAAGATTCTGATAGGTATCCAACCCAATATCCTTTGTAAATGCCGTCAAATGGACTAATAAAAAAAGTAAAATAGATCTTATTACAACTTTGCCTAAAGTATGTTATTAAATGATATCGCCGAGGACTTTGACATAAGCCGCCTTCGCCGCAATCGGTGTTTTGGAGAATGTAAACAAACAGAATAAAAGCAACCTTATTACTCAAAGAGTTAAGTATATTTGTAAAATTAACGACTAAGAAATAAGGTAGCACTAACGATTAAGAAATGAAAATTGACTCCCCTCATTCCGATGATTCATTTGAATCTGAGGCAAAGAAAGCAGATTTCAAAGACTATTTTATTCATTTTAATGTAACGATTAAAGACTGCAGCAAATTATACGAATACAGAATGGACGACTCAATTGAATACAATAATCCACCGGAAACATGAATAAGAAAAATGAATAGACAGGAAATAATAATATATTGCATTTTTTTTATTATTATTTTTATGTTGTCACCAAGGAACGTATCCCGTATAATCCCATATAAATGACCATTCTGTATTCACGGTTTCTGTATTCGCGGCATATTTATGGAACATATACCCAGCGAATAAAGAGCTTTTACAGTGTGTGTGTGTGTGTGTGTGTGTGTGTGTGTGTGTGTGTGTGTGTG
>JAPMOQ010039964.1:0-10649 GCA_026543055.1 Argiope trifasciata
CCCATACACAAAAAGGTTAATGAATTTATTGAACTAAAAGATAATTTAAAGAAAAATGGTCATTTTAGTAGTAAAATCAATAGCATTAAGTTTCCAAAAGATGAAAATTGTGCCATTAGTAAACAAACTGATCTAAGTAGATTTAAAAATAGTCCAACCATCTGCTATAATTGTTTTGGAAATGGAGATTTTGCTCCTGATTGTACACAACCCAAGCGACCGAAGTTTTGTACTGCATGTAAAAAGGAGGATCATGGGACAAAAGAATGTCCAAATAAAATACCTTCACTATTAGTCAATGCAATTTTATCTTCCATTATCATTAATAACAAAACAAAGAATATCAGTATTGTAGGAGAAAATACAAGTGCTCTTATGGGTACCGCAGCTGATATATTTATGTTGAAATATAGTTTTGCTAAACGGCTAAATACAAAACATAAACAGAAGAGGAACTGTTCCAATTGGAGGCATAGGAGGTGTGGAAGAATCACTTGGAATCATTATTGTTAACGTTATTATAGACAAAGTAAAGCTACGGGAAGTGCTATTTAATGTTGAGAATGACGATACTTTTGTGGGTCTTGACGTCCTCATAGGCAATGACGTTATGGATTCTCCCAATGTAATTTTGGTTCGAAATCAAGGGAGATCCAAATTAATTAATATTGATGAGTTAAACTTTTTATGTGATTTTCAAATAAATGAAATTCCTGATAGAGCAGTGTTAAGGACTCTTAAAGAATTTGTGATTGAACCACGCACAGTTCAATGGGTCACCGTTTTTAGTGATTGTAAAAAACGGTTATGGTTATTTATCCTGGATTACTCAAGGCATTATGTTTAATGATGCTATTTTTGCTGTATATAATAGCAAAACACAAGTACCTATAGCGAATGCATGAGATAAAAGAATGGTAATTGATAACTGACATTTGAACTCACAAACAATTAAAGATAAATTTCCGCTTCCATGCATTGATGATTTGCTTGAGAAACTTTCAGGCTTTAGTTTGTTCTGCATTCTTGATGCATGCCAAGGATTCAATCAGATACACATGGATGAAGAATTCTCATGAAAAGCAGTATTTACCACACCTGATGGATATTATGAGCGAATACGTTTATTTTTTTGGATTGTCGAATAGTCCTCATGTATTTCAACGAGCTATATCTTTGGCTCGAGGAGATTTGTTATGGAGCGGTGTCTTATGTTTTGTGGATGACATATTCTTTGGTTCGACCGATTTTGATGATTTGATAGCGAAGCTGAGACAAGTTCTTGAAAAATTGCTAAATGTTGGAGTGACAACATATTATTGTCTAAATGTGAATTTGGGATGTCAAAAATGGGATATCTGGGTTTTGTAATCGATAAAGATGGAATACGTCCAGATCTAAGAAAACTTGCTACAGTTACCGAGTATCCGGTTCCGGACCAAGGATGAATTACGTAGTTTTCTTGGTTTAACTAGTTTTATAACACGATACACTTCAGTAGCTAGAACCCCTCTCAAGGTGACTTAATACAAATTCCTTATTTATAGGGACTGTGAATCAAAATGAAACATTTGACGATTTACGCTCTAAGTTAATATCTAAACCTGCATTAAAATTATTTGATCCAAAGGATGAAATTGAATTACACACCGATGCTAGTTCAGTAGGATTGGCAGGTGTGGTATTACAACGAAATAAATATAGTAATGCATTTCGGTTAGTTTATTGTGTAAGCCGTCGAACCACTCAAGAACAGAAGTATTATTCAAGCCGTTTGTAACTAATAGCTGTTGTCTGGTAGATGACTAGGCTTAGGCTCCTCTTATTAGGTATACATTTTACGTTTATCACTGAAAGTTCAGCCATAAAATATTTGCATACACAAGAAAATATTAAACTTCAGATTGCAAGATGGACTGAATTAAGTAAATTTGACTACGAAGTTAAACACAGAGATGGTGCGAAAATGGCTCTTGTAGATGTACTTAGTCGGTCAGCAATTGAAGAGATAACATGTACACCATTAGATGAAATAGAAGTTACAAGTCCTGTAGAACTTACTAGTCAGCCTAAAGTATTTTACATCGCTACCGAATCCCTCAGGGGCCCACCTCCTTTAGGTGGGTACGGGTGTCCCAATCCCGAGGTACCCAGGGAGCTTTCATTCTTTCATTCTTTTTTTCCCTTCCCCCCTATTTTTTTTCTCTTCTTACTCTCCCCGCTCTCTCCTCCCTTTTCTCTCTCTTCATTTTTTCCATCCCTCGACGGTAAGCGAAGGAACTCTCCATGAGAAGCTGTAGCCGCTCTGTTTGCTTCTTGCTTCTCATGGACAGTTAAAAACCCCACGTGTTTGCCGTGTATGGCGACCCTTTAGACGGGTGGTACATTACGGTCGCTGATGTATCAATCGGCTGGTATCTCAGACATTTGACTGGGCTGCTCAAGGGGATCAAGCGAAGGGGTCACTTCTTGGGCTTGGCGTTAAGGGTGGTCACTGTCCCCGGGGATGACTCTCAGCGTATAGGTTCTGGCTAGCATTATGACAAGTACCGAGGTTGGGATTTCCAGAGCCGGTAACTGCCATCCCATGTTGGGCTCCGTGGTGGGCGATGCCGTCGGGCCCGAATCTTTTCTAATGTCGTATGGCTAATTCTAATTTACACTATAGTAATGCTTATCCTAAATTTTTTGTAATTAGTGCTGAAAAAAACACTTTGAGCAATTTATCTCCTATTTTACTATTGTTTCAATGATTGGAGAAGTGAAATCGATCAAGAAACTAAACAGTGGAAACTTACTTGTTGAAGTTGCAAATTCAAAACAATCTGAAAATATATTAAAACTTGAGAAAATAGCAAATATCGAAGTTACTGTCAGTCCACATCGGACATTAAACTATTCAAGAGGTATTATTTCACAAAGCGAATTTAACAGAGATACCGAAGAAGATATCCTTGATGTTCTGAAAACACAAAAAAGTCATATCAGTTCGTAGAATATCAATAAAAAGAAATGGTCAAAATTTCCCAACAAAACATCTAATATTAACATTCGACACTCCTTTGTTGCCGAAATCGGTTAAAATTGCTTACATTAGTTGTCCAGTTAAACATTATATACCCAATCCACTTCGATGTTTTAAATGTCAAAAATTTGATCACACAATAACAGCCTGTAAATCTTCTAAGCAACTATTTGCTTACTGCTCTCTTCCAGATCATGAAAGTAATGCCTGCTCTTCTAAAACACCAAAATGCTGCAACTGCTCCGCAGAACATCCAGCTTATTCAAAATCCTGCCCACGTTACAAACAAGAGAAAGAGATACAAACGATTAAAATTACTCGAAACATTTCATTTCCAGAAGCCCGAAAAATTGTAAACGACAGAACTCCCCAACCAGGTCTATCCTATTCAGCAGCTTTAAATCCCTCTCACACTATCTCTGAGCAAAACTTAAAAAATGGTCAAACAAGTTCCATGTCTTCAGCATTTGCAACAACACATCCTTCAGTAGATAATGAAACAATTACAATAAAGAAAAGCGACTGGTTAGCACTGCTTGAGATAAAAAAATCGTGGGAAAAAACTTCCTCTGCTTCTACCATGTCCCAGAATACTACCAACAAAGCTGTTGCAAAAACAATTCCTCCAGCCATTGCTTCTTCCACAGTTGATATTAGCGAATTTCAATTTAATATTCCTACATCTTCTACAACGACTTCATCAAATATCAATAATTCATTAGATAAAGTTCTTCTTTCCAATGCACCTTCTTCAAAAGAGGGTTCTTTAGTTAAAAGAAATTCTAAAAAACCTCGAGATGATAAAAAACAGGAACACAAATCTACCGATTTAGTAAAATTAAAAGAATCAAAAGCTGCCAAACGTGCAAGAAGACTTGCTGAGAAAAGAGATATTTTAAACTCTCTTACAAATAGTGTCCCTACTAAAAAAGATTTTTTGAAAGATTCTGTTAAAACAACAAGTGAAGAACTTGATAACGATCCACTCCTTAAAATGTATTTGTCTGATGATGAAATGCTTACCAGTGACGGAGAAGTTCTTCCCACTTCTCCTTAGTGGTTTTGTCCTTCTGTTTGTGTTGGTGTTTCCTTTTGTTGTTGTTGTTTTAGTTTACTTTCTTTTCTTTTTTATGGCCTCGTTCATTTCATGGAACTGTCGTAGTTTTCAAAACAAGAATACTGAATTAAAGGATCTTATTAACAAATATCATCCCGCCTTTATTGCGTTGCAAGAGACTTACCTTAAAACAGACAAACATAATATCCGTCATTATAAAATCTATAGCAAACATCACGCTCAAGAACGAGTTTCTGGTGGTGTTGCAATACTTGCTGCAACTGACATCCCTTCCATGCCTCTGAAACTTAACACCAACTTTCAGGCTGTGGCTATACGTATTCAGACACAATCCTTAATTACAGTTTGCAACATTTACTTACCTCCAAATGAAAATGTCAGTCAAATAGATCTTAATAATTTGATTTATCAACTTCCACGTCCTTTTATAATTATTGGCTATCTTAACGGCCATAGTCCCTTATGGGGTAGTTCTGATAACAATGCCCGTGGTCTACAGATTGAAAAATTTCTTTCAGATCATAATTTATGTCTCTTAAATTCTGATGAAAAAACACATTTTCATTTACCCACACGTACATTTCATTCAGTTGACCTTGCAATGTGTTCTCCATCTCTCATGCCTTTTTTTGAATTTAACAGTTGACAATAACTTGTATAACAGTGATCATTTTCCATTAATTATAACTGACAATAGACATAATGCAAATAGTATTTTCAGGCCACCTAAATATATCCTAAATGCTGCCAACTGGCAACGATTTACTTCACTAGTAAATTTTGATTCTGAAATAATTCGATCTTCCACTATAGACGATGCTTTTAATTATATTGTCAAAACCATAATTGAAACAGCAGATAAATCAATACCCAAGACGACTGGTAATTACAGAAAACAAAATAAACCCTGGTGGAATTCTGACTGCCAACAGGCTTATAAAAAACAAAGAAAGGCTTGGGATATTTTCCGTAGGCGTCCTACAACTGAAAATTTCATTATTTTTAAAAAAACTAAATCGGAATCCAGAAGAATTCAAAGAATTAGTCGCAGAGCGTCATGGCAGAAGTTTGTTTCTGGCATAACATCAACTTTATCTAGCAAAAAACTTTGGTATAAAATTAAAAAAATCTCTGGTGTCCCTCAATTGAATAGTGTTTCTGTTTTAGTTGATAAAGGAAAAACAATATCCACCTTAAAAGACATTGCAAATACCATCGCCTCGTCTTTAGCTGATACATGCAGTAGTGAAAATTATCCCCATAAGATTTTAGAGAACAAAAAGAAAGCAGAAAAGCAAAAATTGCATTTTGATTCTAAGATTAATCTGTCCTATAACTGTGATTTTAGTTTTCAGGAATTTCAAACAAGTCTCTCAAAAATGCATGAATCTGCATCTGGCCCAGATAATATCACCTATACCATGATCAAACATCTAACAATAGAGTCACAGAAGAATTTGTTACATCTATACAACCGCATTTGGCGAGAACACCATTTTCCTGTTATTTGGCAACAGTCTGTAATTATTTCTCTCTTAAAACCAGGCAAAGATCCGACTAATCCATCTAACTACCGTCCAATAGCTTTGACAAGTTGTCTTTGTAAACTAATGGAAAGAATGATAAATAACAGATTAATTTATTACCTGGAAGGCAGTAAATTGCTACATCCATCCCAAAGTGGATTTAGAAAAGGTCGTTGCACTCTCGATAATATTTTGGCCCTTGAAACCGACATCCGTCTCTCTTTTCTACAGAGAAAACATCTAGTTGCTATCTTTTTTGATATTTAAAAAGCATATGACAGAACTTGGAGGTATGGAATTTTAAAAAACTTACATGACATCGGATTAAGAGGAAATCTTCCCATTTTTATAAAGAATTTTTTAAAACTCAGAAAATTTCAGGTCAGAGTGGGAACAGAGCTTTAAAATTATTTTATTCAGGAGGAGGGTGTTCCCCAAGGTAGTGTTTTAAGTGTAACCCTCTTTATTGTAAAACTAAATAACATTTTAAAACAACTATCCCCTTTTGTGAAAGGATCATAATATATGTTGATGACCTGTACATATCCTGTACAGGAAAGAATATGAATTTTATCCAAAGACAACTGCAGATTGCAATCAATAGCATTAATCAATGGTGTAATGATAATGGCTTTACTATTTCTACTTCGAAAACCGCTTGTGTCCATTTCTGTCAAAAACGCAATATTCATTTTGACCCTGAACTAAAATTAAATGGAGAGAACATACCATTTGTCAATGAAATTCGATTTTTGGGTGTTATCTTTGACAAAAAGCTCACCTTCTTGCCTCATATACAGCAGTTACGGAAAAAATGTGAAAGGTCTCTAAATATTTTAAAAGTATTATCGACTACAGCATGGGGGGCTGACAGAATCTCCATGCTTAAGATTTACAAGGCTGCTGTACTCTCTAAGCTCGATTATGGCTCTGTAATTTATGGCTCCGCTAGAAAAAGTATATTGCAAAAATTGGATCCAATTCACCATGCAGCTCTTCGTTTATGTACAGGAGCTTTCCGAACTTCACCCATTAAAAGCCTATATGTCGACAGTTTTGAACCATCCCTTGAATCTAGAAGGCAAATGCTTTCATTGAATTATTATTTTAGGATTAAATCAAATATAAGCCATTTATTTCATAATTTTGAACTGCGTCCTTATTTTATTCGATTGGCCGAAGCCAGGTAATCCTTTATTCCTGTATTTCATAGGAGAGTGCATAACATTTTCACATCCTTCAACCAAAAAATAAGTACACTCCTTGGAAAATTCCTGTTTTTCATTATTTAAACCCTTTTGCAAATTTTACTAAATCTGACACATCAGATATCATCTATCAACAAATATTTCTCGAACACAGGCAGCATTATGTTGACTTTATTCCAATTTTTACAGATGGATCCAAATCAGCCAATAGTGTATCTTTTTCAGTTATTTTCCCGGATAATGTGTTTTCATTTAAAATTAATTCATTCTGTTCAGTGTTCACAGCAGAGATAACTGCTATTTTATACGCACTAGAAGAAATCTATAATAGACTACAAAAGCAATTCATTATTTACACAGACTCCCTTAGTGTATTAGAATCTCTTAAATCATTTCATTCTCAGTATTATCACCCCCTTGTTTTAAATGTTTTGGATATTTTAAATAAACTGGAATCTAGAAATTTTAATGTTTTATTATGCTGGGTACCGTCTCATGTTGGGATTGTGGGCAATGAAAGAGCTGACAAAGCTGCCAAATTGGCGACTACCTCAAAGAATACTTCTGCACCTGTAACAGACTTGAAAAAGCATTTAAAAATATCTCTCTTAAACAAATGGCAAAGAGAATGGGACATTGAAAGTGAAAACAAACTTCATCGAATTAAACCTACTATCGAACTATGGCCTTCACAAATGAATAGAAAAACGGATACAGTTCTCACCAGATTGAGACTGGGTCATACTCGGTACACGCATCGTCATCTGCTGTTAGGAGAACAAGCTCCAATGTGTTCTCGGTGCAATTGTACTGTGTCCGTCCAACATGTGCTTTCTGAATGCCCAAATTTTGATACACAGCGTTTACATTTTTTTAAATCTAATAATATTGATTTATCTGCTTTACTTGGAAAAACGCCCCATGATAATCTCTTACCCTTTTTAAAATCTATTTGTTTTTATTCACACATTTAGTTTTTTTTTTTTTTTTTTTTTTTTTTTCAAATTGTATCAATCAATTTTTTTTCTCAAATTTTAAATGGTATCAAATAATTTCAATTTTTTTACCTTGAAATAACTTCACTTAGTCTGGCGCAGCATGGTCAAATCTATGGCCCTTGTGCCAAAAAACCAAACCAAACCTACTCCAAGGACGGAAGTCCCGATAAGCTTGTCATCGCAATCGCAGTCACAAGGCAACGTTTTTGCGGACTTCATTGACGCAATAAGAGAAATCACTTGGTGCTGAAAAAAAACTTTCGACTACCCATCAATTATACAGGGTCACTGAATTCATCGAGGAAGCTTTTCTTAACAAACAAAAAGCTGCAGCAGTCTTTCTCGATGTACAGAAAGCTTTCGACCGTGTGTGGCAAAAGGGACTCATTTACAAACTTATTAATTATAAAGTCCCTAACTATCTTATTCAAATAATTTCTTCATATCTTAATAACCGCAGATACAGGGTCAGGGTCAAAAATGATCTGTCATCTGAGAAAACAATTCATGCTGGTGTTGCTCAAGGGTCCAATTATTTTCTCTATTTTCATAAATGATTTACCTAAACAATTTAATACCTTACTCTGTATTTTCGCCGACGAAACCGCGATTTTAGCAAAAAATAAAAATGCAAACTACATCCAAATTGCACTCAATCGACACCTACAAAAAATTGAGGAATGGTTTAAAAAATGGAAAATTGCCATCAACGTTGATAAAACTGAAGCAATTATGTTTTACAAATCTTCTAAAGTGATTAACCACCCACAACTAAAAATCAATAGTAAATACATCCCCTGGTCTCAGAGCTGCAAATACCTAGGTGTTGTGTTGGATAGGAAACTCACTTAGAGGCCCCAGTTCATTTGCATAAAAAATAAGTTCCGAGAGCTAACAAGAAAATTCTTCCCCCTAATCTCAAGCAACTCAAAAATGCTTAGGAAAAACAAATTACTTATGTACACAGCCTATTTGCATCCAGTACTGACATATGCCTGCCCCGCATGGGGGTATGCAGCCAAAAGCAATTTTAAAATCTTAGAGCAGCAGCAAAACCAAGTCCTCAAGCACATCTGCTAAGCGTCCAGATACCTTTCCAACAATGAAATCGAGAAAGCTCTTGACTATCCATCTTTTAAAAAAATTGTTCGTATGTTAGCCACAAATTTTTTCAAAATTCTTGACAATATTGACAACCAAGCCAATAAAAACATCCCAAGGTACAAACCCGATCCAAAAATTAAACGTCCATAAAACATTCTCCTCTAACTAAAATCTTCAACAGCCAATAGGAAAGCGCCATTCGCCCATCAACTCCCAACCGACCTATCAGAAACCTAGCTTCACCAACTCTTACTGAAATTTTTTTCCACCAACTTCACCCATTAAATTATACAGTTAATGATAGTTTATCAAAAACAAAGTAATAAACAGTCACTTCATTAAGGAGATAGTCTTTTGCCAAAAAGACGGGTGCTCCTACAATAGAATCATTAAACTTGAACTTGAATTTTTCAAATCACTTCGAAGACGATCATGGCAAGATATGGACCGCCATGCCTTCCATATTCGTCCATGAACGAGGATAAGCCCCTGCCGGGGCTAGGCGCCTCGATAACCCCAATCACAACTGTGCTTTAGAAGACGAGTCTGTCATTAGCGTTATCCGCCAAGTATGAAGCGGAATTTTTGTTTACGTTTGAATTTATAACTTTAAATAATTTTTTTTTCCTCTTATTATATTTTAAAAGATAAAATACTGATGTGGTGCTGAATACTTTAATGTGATAATATAATAATCATTCTCAGGTTAATATACCATGAAACCTCCTAATAAAAGCTGATAATTCATCGTTATAAAAACATTAGAAATGAGAGAGAATTATCAAAAACTGCATTAAAAATTTAAGTAAAATGAAATTCAAATTTCCTTTAAAATACCGAAAAATGTATCGAAAAAAATATTTTATTCATTAAGTCAGCAATAGGCAATTATGCTAAAATAGTAAATAGAAAGGGAATAAAAAGAGTCGCAGATTCCTTTCGATCTACAACCGAAAACGTATAACTTCTTGTAATGACATTACGCTATCAAAACTTGCGGCCTTAGAACCCATCTTTGAAACTCTTGAGAGGGGTCGAGGTGGAACGTGCAGTCAGCATGAAGATTCTGTAGAGAAATTTAATGTTATGAATGCATATTAGAGAATTAAGCCAGTTAAATCATTTGAAATAGCATCGACTCTACGAAACACAACTTTATTAACAGAAACCAAAGTAAACATTAATTTTAAAATAAATTTCCGGTTGCCAACTTGGAAAAACATATAAGTAAAAATATTTAGATACATCATAAAAAGTGCGGAAATACAGTGAGTCAGCGAGGATAATCTTTTTAAAATCATAATAATAAATCTTGCATTTCCGCTGATACACGTGATACAAAAAATAATAATAATACTTCAGGGATCAGAATTTAGGCACCACAATTCTCCAATCGTTGGAACTCGGCTAAAGAAAAGGAGTATTGACTGATCCCCGACCCTCCAGGGGATGGATAGAAAATCCCAGAAACACAAAACATTCTTCTTTTGTGTCCTTTCACCATAGGGGTTTGTGATCTTGAGGGTTCCTTCCCTTAACGCTTATAGGGAAAAAAAGAAATCTGTGAATGGGCTTACAAGTGAACGGACCCTTTATTCTTAGAACTATCGGATCGTTGAACTGCATATCACTGAAATTTATCGGAACTGTGATTTCGCCCTTTCCAGCGAGTCACTGTAAAGGGTGAAATAACGTTACTGACCTTGACTT
>JAPMOQ010039970.1:0-18253 GCA_026543055.1 Argiope trifasciata
TGTATTATCATCATCATCTTCATCATTGTTTCCTATCTCATCAGTAATTTCAGAGAGAATATCTTCATCAGTAACTACTGCGAAAACCATAAGATCATCATCTGCTGTTAAATAGTCTTCTATACTAATTCCAAACTTTTTACCGCTTATTTCCTCAAGTTGGGGTATGGAATTTTTGTTGTGCAAAACACATTCTTGATCATCTGAGAGATCATTTTCTATGGAATTTTCATCATTATCAGATTTCTTATCTTCCATAACACAAAGACCGGCCTTTTTCCAGCAATTCCGAATGGTTTTTTCTGTTACTTCCCACCAACTTCCAGCAATATTGTCACACGCTTCCTTGACATTTACAGCTTTGAAAGGGTCTTCTACTTTATTTTCAAAGTTTACAAGTATGGAGTCCACCAACCGTTTTCTGTAATATCGTGGTGACCAGACAGGTCTAGATGTCCTTAAACCTTATCAGAATTCCAAAGCTTACTGGGAAATGAGACTAGGCATACATTTACACTTCAACCCCCCTCACTCACTCCAATTCCCAAAAGGGTGGTCTTCATCTGTTTTGAAATCTGAACAATAGCTAATAGACGGAAAAAATAACAAAAGAAAACGAGAAAAAAAAGCATTTGAAAATCAAAATATTATTATAAAGGGAGAAAATAATACTGAAATTTAGATTGAAAAAATCGTTTTACAGAGGTTTATTGTTCTAGAGAATATCACAATATTGAAGGGAGATTAACATTAGTTTATATGCAAAATCACCGGGACCACAAAACATTATTGTAGTAGAGGGAGTTATCGTTGTATCGGGTATCGTTGTAGCGAGAGTTTACTGTATATATAACAAACATGATACAATATAATTTATCTGATAAAAAGATTAGTGAATATAAGGCAATAAATATTTTTAGATATTATGATTTTCATTAATTTAAAATAGTTTTATTTTTTTTGGTTTGCTTAAAGATACTATAATAAATCATAAATATCTCCCTTAATTATAAAATGGCGCTGTGGATGCAAAATAATGTTTTGTAAATTTGTTAATGTTTTGTAATTTTGTAAATTTGTGAATTATCATTTGGCGTGAAAAATCTAGCAAATGTTGTGAAAAATCTAGCAAATGTTGTGAAAAATCTGAAATAATGATTTTTTTTTCTTTTGAAGAGACAGTACAAAAAAAAAAGTATTTAAGTTAAAACAATAGTCAATTATAAATTGAAACTATGAGAGAATCATCAGAAAAATTTGTGCAAGTTAAAATATTAACTCATTTATAAATAGATCTAGACAGAAAGATATATTTAAAGCATTTTTGTCTATGGAGCAATATTTCAAAATTACAGGAGCATTGCTAATTAATTTCACCTCTTTAAAATATAACTTACTATTTTATCATAATTGCTCATAATTTGAAATAATGCAAAAAAAATATTGTAGCATCATTTTATTATATAATGTGATTTATGACTTATATAATTAAATTAATCTTTTTAATTTTATCATTTTAAGCTATTATTTCAATGCCCTTAACATTATTTCTACCAATTTTGATTTTTAAAAATCTTAGGGCTTCTCCCCTCCCATTTAATATATATATATAATTATGCTGCTAAAAAATTTTTATTTTAGAAATTGATAATTTAATAATTGATAAATCATGTTAGCCATACATTTTAAATAATATAATATTACATTGAACAATATATGTTATAATCTTATTACTAACTGAAATGCATAACTAAATAGCAAGTGAAGCAATTTGGAATCATTCTAAAAGAATCACATCATGATACTTATATTTGGGTGAAGGGTGTGAGCTAGGATGTAATTTGTCATCATTACTGTTGTTTACATATACAAGTTTAGTTTCATTCTTTATCCATTAATGTAAATGTTCTTAATGTTATCAAGTCAGCATTGCCTTATGTACTTAAAATATAATTTTAAATTTAAGAAACAGATCTACTTTTCTTAAATAAATATACTATTGTATAATGAGTTGTTTGTAATAGGTTAGGAAATCATTTAGTTTTATTAAGTGTTTGAGTATTTCCTTTATAATTTTTAAATCTTTGACATTCATTTGTTTAACATTTACTTATTGTTTATCTAATTAAAAATAGTTAACTTTAAAAATTTGAAATATTTTCCAAATTTTTATTATTATTCATGTATTCAAGACTCTAATTTATTTTTTATATATTTTGTCATAGGAAATGACAGAAGCTTTGAAAAGAAATATTGGTGATCGTGATCAGTTAAATATTGAAAGAGTAGATGGTGTTGGTGCTAAAGGGTATGATATTTCATTTGTATAATAGTAGTTATTTCTGATATTTAATGTTGCTTTCATATATATATATATATATATATATGTTTATATGTGTCAAACTTTTTTTCTCTTACTTGTTTCTGAAAAATGCTTTGTGTCATTTTTTTTTTATGACAAATTACTGTATTTTGAATTTTGAGTGACTTCTCTATCTAACAAAAATATGAAACAAAACATTTTAGTTTCAATTTTGGCAAAGAAGTAGAATTGATGAGACATAAAATAATTAATGAACCATTCAGCTTTCTTTTTCACTTTGAGAATTAGCATGCTGGTTGAAAATTTAAACTGTCTTGGTTGAAAAGTTATCTATTTTAACCATCTGCAAAATGCAATATAATTTTGAAATAAAGTTAAAACTGATTTGATAGATTACAAATTACTATTTTTTGTGAAATAATTATTTTTTAATGCAGTCATTTTTGTAATACTTTTAGAAATTTATTATATCAACATGATAGATTAAATAGTTATGTTTTTGTCTTGATTTGAGAAGAGGGCTACTGTATTTTTTACAAATTTTGTAATTGTTGACTATGTGCAAATGACAAGATCACTATTAGTTTTGTGACTTTTGCTCCATTATTGTCTAAAAAATAATAACACAGATTATTTGAACATGCTGTAGTTCTGCATATATATTGAATTTTAAATGGTATAAGAAATTATATTTTCTTTTGTTTATTCATTAATTCAAGACTATCAGATTACTAAAATTCATTCTCTGAAAAAGGGTTGAAGGTTAGTGTAGAATCAATTAGAAAAAATATCTTCAATATATTACAAAGTATTATAATTTGAAAAAAAAAAAAACTGAAATAAATTTTTAGATTCCTTGAGCTTTATTCCTTTTAGATTCCACATAAGGTAATGCAATTTTTATAATATGGATACCAATCTAAGAATGATATTATTAACAAATTTGTGTTGCTTTTCAAAGCATGTTCAAGTGAGGAAAAACATTTGAAAAATGTTATGGCTGGGCTATTTTTATAATTGTTATGACAATACTTTATATATGGATGAAGGCATTTCATTAATATAAATGATTACCAAAGAATTGTAAATATGTATAGTTTTTCGTGACAGTTCTGACCATAATATAATTGTGATTTAGTTTTATAATTTGTATGCACTGCATCATAAAACATAATAATATGATGAAATCAAAAAAGAAAATAAAGTATCAGTCTTAATTCAGTCAATGCTTACTTGTAATTTAAGCTTTTATGTTTCTATTTTAAAGAAATCTCTTTATTTAAATAGTGTTTTCAAATTTTGTGAATTCTGTTTTGTCTCTTTCAGTAATCAGTGATACAATACCTCACTTAATTTCAAATTTTATGAATAGTCAAGAAAGAAGTGGTAGTAAAGTTGATGCTCAGAATTTTTAAATGCTTTTTTATCTATTTAATAACTGTTATTAACTGTTTTATATACAGACCATTCAGTCATGGAACTTATAGTTATAAGCATATATAACAGAAACCCTTTTAATAAAATAGGTTAAGAAGTGTGATTTTTTAATTTATGGAGAACTTTCCCTTGTATCACAATAAGATAAAAAATGCAACAATGATTAATATTATTAAACTCAGATTATATTATTTTTATATTTCAGTGGAAGAACTGCTCTAACAGCTTCTAGATCAAAAAATGAGGGTGTTACATTTCATCATTGTGAGGGTGAAACACACACAGATAGAGCTGCTCTTAGTGAAAATTCGAAAGAAGAATCTCCATCAAATAGAAGGTATGTAAAAATTATATTCTTCTAAAATTTAAAAATTATCCTACTGTGAGGGACAGAGAGGAATTTAAGTATGTGCTTGAGTGGTTACTAGGTAATTAAGAAAGCCTATGTTTCTTGGTGAATAAAGTGATGTTGTGGAGATAATTTATTTCCATTCCAATGATTTGAAGCAGCTGTAATGAAAGACCATTTTACTCACTGATATCCCGACGCAATCAAAATTTTCCACTTTCATACTGTCATGTCGATGGTATTCAAATGAGCTTGAATACTTTGGTAGGGTAAGAGTACTTACTTTAGGATTGTAAATAAGTATTATTTGAAATTTTTTCTATATATGAGTTATAATAATCATAAAATTTAATCAAATCTCTTTATATTATTGGTAGCATCAGGATATTATATCCAGTCAGTATTGGTAATTTTTTAATAGAGTCAATTATTAACAGAAATATGGCTGTCAAAATTATAATTTTATAAATTCTTTAAATTTAAATACTTCCCCTTATATTGAAGGGACAGTAAGGAGAAAGAAAGTACAAGGCAAGCAAAATTGACTGTCGAAAAAGTTTAAAATTTAGATTGATATTGATCTAGTATAATTTTTTTAAAAATAAGAAATAAACCTTTAATTGTTGACTACAGATTATGAATACATTAAAAAAATTAGAAAATATGTACAATATGTAATTTATTATCTGCAGTTACACAATTTTTTTGCTGTGCACAGTTTTCTTTAGGAATATATAATTTTATTAAACTTATTTACTAAATTATAAATTTGTTAACTTATGTAAAAAAAAAGGAAAAAATTACAGAGCATACTTTTCCCTAAATGAGGATAATATTTTATTATAATATTTTTTTAAAAAATATTCTTTTTTAATATTGTCAATTATTTTCTTTTATAGGTCAAAAAATAAGAAAAAATCAAAAAAACATAAAAAAGAAAAGAGAAAGAAAAGTCATCATAAAGATGATTCTGGTGATTCAGAAAATGAACTGTCTTCTAAAAGGGAATCTAGAAATGATAAATCTAAAAGAGATCACAAGGCCAGTGATTCTGGAGATCCTCAAAGCATCCTCAAAACATCCTCAAAGCATCGACACAAGAAAGAAAAGAAATCGAAAAAAAGACATGACTCTAGTGAGTCTGATAGATTTCAAGTCAAATCATCTTTTAAAAAGAAACATAGAAATGAACAAACTAAGAAAAGACATGATACAGAGGAATCTGATGAATCCGAGGATGACTCAAATCACAGACATAAACAAAGAAATGAGCTAAAGAGAAGACATGACACAAGTGATTCAGATGAACATTCAAATTCAGATTTGGGTAAAGGACAGAAAAAAGAAAAATTAAGCACAAAATATTACAGTATGTCTGACAGTGATTGTGATAATCATTCTAAAAACAGAGAGGAGTATAAAATTTCTAAAAAAGAAAGTGATTGTTACAATTTTAATAATTCAAAATACGAAAAGAAATCTAAATATTCTCAGCAAAATTCACGCAATTCTGAGTTTGGATATCATGAAAATAGGATGGAGAAGTATAAAAATCGAAATCATGAAGCTCGCGCTGAAAGACGTCGGCATGATACTTCTGAAAGTGATTGATTTATATTTTTGTTGCTAAAATGAAAAGTTTATTTTACATCAGCATAGAAATAAACATTAAATATTTTTTAATAGAAGATTTCATGTGGTCTTATCAGCTTAACTATTTCTGAATTCATAAATGAATAGAAAAAAAATGCTTGAAAATATTTTTAATTGTTTACAAAACATGTATATTTGTACATAATTAAAAAAAGAGTAATTTTTATTTTATTTTATGTGTTTGAATTTTCTTAACACTATTGAGATCAAAATAAGTTAACAGTCATGACATTTTATGATACAAGAAAATATGAAACTCCAAATGAATTCATTTTCTGTAGAAATTCTCTTAAATTGTTTATTATTATTGTACCTTATCTTATTCAGAGTGTGTTATGTATCTTATTTGTGAATCATCTTGTATAATTGGACTTTCTTAATGTGATTCAAACACAGAAATCAGTCAATTACAGTAATGTTACAATCAAAACTTTTTTTTATTATTATTATGATTTTTGTCATTCAATATATCTAATACTGTGACAATCTCAGATAGTTATTAGGAGATATCTGAACAGAAAAAAAAATTTAATGGAACATAATATAACAAGCTTTGTTTATTTAATGAAAATTACAAAGGTTTTGAATGTCTTAATTTTTTGCTTAAGATTTGTATTTGTATTTTTTTTTTTTTTTTTTTTTGAACCGGGGCTAATGTCCAACTTCAAAGCAACACTAGAATTATTTTGGAATGAACCGTCACAATTTTGAATCATTATCAGAAGACAAGGACGACACCTGAGCTGGCATGCACATACCAACAAATAGTCAGCTTTTTGTCAAATATTATTCAAAATTTAATTGGAATCTGCATTTTAAATGCTAAATGTCTATACCAAATTTATTTATTTAACTCTGCATTTTTGTAGTTATTGCTTTGACTTAATCGGATAGGTAAATTCCCTTTAAATGATTTGATAAAAAATAACTAATGTGTGTAAGGTGTATAATTCGAATTTCATCCATCTAGCTCAAAGCATTTTTGTTTTTCTTTTTCATAGAAAGAAACGGATACAATTCCAACCGACAGGAGTGGTCAGTCTGATACTTTCTCGCATTATCTCTAATGAAGATGTTATATCCTTTCCTTCTTCATAAAAACTGTGAAAATTAGATAAGATTGTAAATGCCAGTATTGCTCAGGTTTTTATTTTAAGAGTCTCGTACATAAACATAATTTAGTAAAGGAAACGAAATATTTTTTTGACCAATTGTAACCCAAATTTTCTACAGATTTGCAATTTTAAAACAGTATTAATTCATTAGGTCATTGCATTTATGAATTATCATGTTTACATGCTTACGGAAATACAGGTCAAGAGAAGCTCCAATGATGTTGAGCAAATTTAAGATCTTAATTTTTAAGTTCTGGAAAAGAAATGCGATTTTACTCACACACAAAATAAATTATAACTTTACAATTAGAATAAATATATTCGACTTCCGCTTTGAAGTGAGGGCTGTGCAGTATAATGGTCAAAACAACATGAATGGCGCATGTATAGCGGATTCTCAGTACAAGTATCTATATTTAATATTTTTAGTTTTGAAGTTTGTCTCAGTAGTCTTTATTGGAAAAAACGTGATTTTATACTTAAAAACTTTTTATAAATAAATATTATAGCCTTTATCTATCAGCTCTTATACTGATAATGTTCTACAGCACCGTTTCGAAACCGATTTCGCCATGATAAAAAATGAGCGTAAGTTTGCAAATACAAGTAATGATAAGTAACTGTAAAATGAATACTATAATACAGCAGATTGTTTCAAATAAATTTAACTAAGAACATAATTTTTTGTTTCATTTAAACAAACAGTTTATATGTTGGCAAGATTGAAAAATATTCGCAGGTAATCAGTATGTGACTCGTATCTAAATATTTCCTCTGAAAAAATTTTTACAAAAAGAAAACGGGGTTTGGCTTTCCAGATATTCTTTCCCTTAAATGTTCAAACGTACACCAAATTTTATATATCTAACTCTATGTTTTGTAGTTATGTTTACTTTGTCTTTTTTTTTTTTTTTTCATACAAATGTACCATACTAATATAAAGAACACATGCCGAATTTCATTCTTCAAGCTGAACCCGTTTTGTAATTTTTATGGGCACATAATTCCAAAAATTAGTTTTCGTAGTCTGAGGGATGTGAGGATGTGTGAAAATCCATCAAAATCTCTAGATTTTTTTTTTTTGACAAATACTTTCTTTTTATATATGAGAAGAAAAAAAATCAACATTCTTCCCCATTTTTAACGACATGGTCGGAATTCCACTCTGATAAAATCGTTATTTTATAGATTTTTGATGCCATAAATATGCGAATAAAAAAAAATTACAATCGATCAAACAAAAAGCAACTAGTAACTGAATAAGCATTTTATGAAATTTAAAAAAAACCGTTAATGGGATTAACCAGAGAGAGTGATCTACGAAAATCTTTCTCGCATATCTAAACTTATAATAAAGCTCAATGTGTGCGTGTGTGTTGGCGTTCTACAGGTCAGACCGTTGGATCTACAGCTACCAAATTCGGTACCTATATACCTTGGTGGTAGGGAATGTGTACCTCGGAGCCCCTTTTTTCGAATTTTTAATTAGAATTTGAATTAATTAAAAATTAAACGACATTTCGACGTTTTTCCGCTATAACTTCCGATAATATTATCTCACAGAGATAATTTTTACATCAACTTAAAGATAAAAAATTAGCTTTATAATGGTATTAGTGTTTTAACACATAACTTAAGCTCCTATTTGTAACGAATTTTTTAAAAAATATTTTAACTGTATTTTTTAACAATATATTTCGGACTAAGCAAAAAAAAAATTTAATCTGCACGAGCACATTATCAGTGAAAGGGGAAAAATTATCTTTTATCAATGTGTTGCTATCAAATGTGTTGTTATCATTCACAAAAACTCAAATTAATAAATAATTAATTATTACAAATGAAACATATAAAAATGTAACTTTCAGCACGTGCCTGTATGAAATGAAATAAATATGAAATATGTTTTTTCTAAAAAGAAATGCAAAGAAAATTTTTTCTGACGTTTACAATATTATTAAGCAAATAAACTAGCTTTATTTAAGACAAATATGGTTATATATATATATATATATATATATATTCAACTCAAGGTCAAAAAATATATAAAAATTATTCTAATTATTCGGCAATACACATAATGATTCTCTTTTACTTATATTTAAAAAGAAAGCTTGGTTTCAGTAAAAAAAAATGTTTTTATATCAAATTGCAGTTTAATCACTTCCACTTTAATTTAAAATTGATATTTTGCGATAGCTGACAGATAATTAGAGAGATGTATAGTACATTACAGGCTTAAGGCCTGTATAACTACATGAGTGAATTATATGACTATCAAAATTTGAACCCTTAAAAATATTTTGATGAAGTAGCTATTAAAAGACAAGTTACATAAAGTATTTAATTGACAGTGACAAGTCACATAAAGTATTTAATTGACAATGATGTTACATAATGTATTTAACTGATAATTTTAAACACCAGGAAGGCGAACCAGCTGGTTGCCAAAGGCGCTAATTCTCTAATAAAAGTATTATTCCCCCCCCCCCCCCCTGTATAAAATTGTCTACCTTGGTTAATGCCGCGAACGCCTACATAATATTTGTGAACAACAACTTCGAAATATTGGTTTTTGGGGCGAATCTATGCTTTTTACTGAATCATTTTGATGATTAAACTATGACAATAATTTAATAAGCAAGTAATCATAAATTGAATTCCTATTGTGAAAACAGTTTTTTTTTTTTTTTTTTTTTTTTTTTTTTGCTTTAAACCTTCCAGGCCAAAAGTTTGGATTTGAAACTACAGTTATAATCACAAGATCACATATCAAATTTCATTAAGTAATCGCATATTTGAAATATTGCGTTTGCACGCATGCAAATGTATTGACCGATAAATGGTCAGCTTTATGACAGATTTGCTTCGAAATTCAATAAGAATTAACATTTTAGATATTCAACTTCAGAGGCGACGACACCGGGGAAGGGAAAATTCCCCCCCCCCCAACGGCAAGAAGTTAAGAATTTCGTCCGCAAAAGTCTTACTACCTTGGAATGGATTTGCAGAATTTAGCATTAAAGAATATAATAATTCAAAATCCAACTTAGAATTAAAATATTATAAACTATTGAAGTATCGGAGGAATGATTTAATTTGGTAGAATGACAATGTTCGACAAGGCGACTGGTGAATACATTTTTCGACAATTCTCCGTGAGTCGATTTAAAATTCAATGCAAAGTCAGGACAACTGATTATCGAACATAAGAGGGAACTATTATATATTCAATTTTTGTTTGCTCAACATTTGGCATAACAACCGACAATGTTGAAAATGCCACATTTTGTCGACTATTCTTTGTCAGTCAACCAAGAAATCGGAGCGGCGGATGTTAAAATGAGAGGCAATCGAACATCTAATTTCACTATCGGATATTCAGCCTATAATTTGCATCACATTCGGCAGAAAAACTGACGAGATATCAAAGTTGCAGTTTTTCTTTTTAGCCAAGATTATACACGCACACTTGTATTCCGTATTCTATCTAAGTATGCACTTCACTTATTCAATGATTTAGTGCCTCAGTTTTTCATATTCTACATTTAATATTATAGCAATGCAAAATGGAGTACGATTTTCCTTCTTTTAAAAATATTAGTTTAGCTTTTCTGTTAACAGAGGAGACTAAAATAGGTTGATTTTCGTAAATTTAGTTTTAAAATCATTGATATACTTCAGAACCCATTTGCTAAATATCTCATTATATTACCAAAGGTTCAAGCACAGAGAAAGAAAAAAACTTCCTTCGCTTCAAAACAGCTACTTTCAATCAAAGCAATTACAAGACAGAGCTAAAAGTACTAAATCTTATATAGAGTAATTAAACCTGCTTTGTACGGGGTGAGTAATAAATAAAATCCTAATAATTATTTTACTTTAATCTTGTATTAATTAATTATTGATTTATAGAAATTTGATATCTTTTAACTATATTTAAAAAAGGTTTTGCAAGTATAAATCCATATGGATGATCTTATTAAAACAGAAAAGAATATTTTCTGTATTTGAATGCCTTAAAAATAATTGGATTATATTTAACATCATTCATTTGATTTACGTCAGTTCTTCCTCTTTCTAATATATTAAATTCTAGGGAATCTTTTAAAAAAATTTTAAAAAGTGAGAAACAGAAGAGTAATTTTAGTACGTAAATAATAAGCATAAATTGAAATGCTATATTTTTCAACTATATTATTTAAAATTTTGAAAATAATATTGTATGTATATACGTGCAATATTAATTAATAACTATTTTCTATTCCTTTAGCAATTATATTTATTTCGACATGAGATATAAAAATAATGTGCAAGTTTATTTACAATATCAAAGCGCTATAATTTATTTGTTATCTTCTTTTCAATAACAACAACAAAAAAAAGTTAGGCCGTGGTAGCCTGGTTGGTAGAGCGTCAGTCTCGTAACCGAAAGGTCGCGGGTTCTGTCCTCGTCTTGGCCAAAGACCGACGTGTTGGCTAATGGCAGTTGAAGCACGTTAAATAGGTCGAGACTGCAAAGTCCTCCAAGTTCCCATAACAAAACGATACCTTTGGGGATACTGAATCAGGGATGAGTCGGTTTCTGATTTGGATCTAAATTCCAACTTTCTGATGGATGAATGAATGTATGAATGAATTCGACCACCCCCTAAAAAGGGTTGTGTCGTGTGTGTGAGCTAGAAGTCGGACTTCTGCCCTCTGGGTGCTCAGGGGTCTTTACCCTCAGAAGCTACCGCACCCCCTTTCCGTGAAAAACACGGACACGACAACAACAACAAAAAAAATCTTACTGTCTCTATATCAGAATTATTTGTCAGTATACATACAATAATTATTTCATAAACAATCCAAACAATTACCTATTACAAGTATTACTTATTATAATTAGTTTTTATTAATTATATAAGCTAATTAATTACCTCCAAAATGTAAAATTGATTATTATTGAATTGATTGAAAGCTAAATTTGAAAAATGTTATTTTACCCACCATCAGATATATTTTGCCCCCTCCCCTCGTCGGAAAATTGCTGCCGCCGTCTCTGTTCGACTTATGTGTCAAATTTCATATATGTCTCTATGTTTGTAAAAGCTCTACCTTTTGACTTGTACTCTGTCAGTCGAAACAAACTTCTTCTAAATGGATATCTCCCAAATTTTGATAGAAATTTACAAATGTAGTGTAAGGTCTATATACCAAATGCCATCCGTATAGCTCAAAAAGGTTTTCAGCTATTATCATGCTCACAGACAAACGGACATAATTCCATAAATATTTTGATCGTAGCCAGCAAGATCAAAATGTAGGGTTTTATGAAAAGCTTAAAGTTTTTTTATTTTTTGTTTGACAATAACAGTACTTTCTCTTTGTTTACTTAGCATGCAAGGAAATAAAACATTTTTTTCTTCTTTGACTCATGTCAAGTTTTATACCATTTGTTAAGCTGGATTATAGTGTGCAATAATAAAAAATAAAAAAAAAATAGACAGAGTGGTCTTCCCGAAAATTTCTAGCGTACTCTTTCATAAAGGTTCAGAAAATGCCTTACATGGGATTGGCTAACAGTAGTTACAAAATATTACATTTTTTTCGTGAATTTAGCATTTTTACTAAATCTGTGGTGTAATCTTGGTGAGTTTTTTTAGCAATTAATCCCTGAGATACTAATATTCTACAATAAACTTGTATTTTAGATATGTATTTCTCAGCCGATTGAAAAAAAATATGACACAAAACTGCACTTGTAGTTACAAAATCCAATACCAAATTGGATATATTTAAGTCACTGAATTTTTGAATTACCGTGTTTACATGTTTCTGAATGTGCAAACTTACAGAAAATCCATCTGTAATTGGATTTGCTTCAAAATTTGACAAATGCTACATTATTGATGTTATATTTGTGTACCGAATTTTCCTTGTCTACCTCTCTTCCTTTCATTATGGTCGAGTTAACTTATATTCGAACAGCCACAGACGGATCTCTTCTTAAAAGATTTTATTCAAAATTTGATTTAAATTTCTTTTAATTTGATGTAAAGACTTTTCAAGAAATTTCAACAGTCTAGCTCAAAGCATTTTTGAGTTATCTTTGTCCCAGACAGACGGACATTTTCCAAAAATGTGTTTTCCGAACTCAGGGAGATTAAACTAAAAGTAGAGAATCGTCCAAAATTTTAACAATTGCTATAATTTCTCCATAGTAAATTCTCTATAGTATATTTCTCTGTATAAGTAAAAACAGGAGAAAAAAATTGAGCTTATGATTTAAATAAACTATGTCATTAAAGCTTTGGCAACGGTAAAAAGTGGAGCAGAATTCCGCGGTAATGAAATTGAAGATGAAAACCAATATGTATGTATGCATATGTTTCCAAACCTCTAACCTGTTTTTATTGCGATGATGAGCTCTTGTATATCTATAATTTATGGAATTGTTAATTACTTTATCTCTTTTCTCTACTATCATCTGTTTTCTTTCTTCTGCTACTCTAGGAGCTTTACGGCCTCGAGGTGTATCATTGCCAAGTATGGTTTTGTTTTCTATTTCCGAACTTGTTTTCTCTCTTTCCGCCTTTATAAATTTTTTATATAAATGGAATTATTTATAACTTCATATTTAATTGTTCTTATTTTATTCATTTATGTATTGTTCTAAATTATACTTATATTTTTATAGGAATGGAATTTCCAATTATGTTAATTTCTTGGTTTTATCGTATATATCGAATATATGAGTAGAACAGTATTTATTAAATTAAAACCGGTTTTAAAGATGAGATTATTCAAGTTGCATTAGCATAAAATGTAGGTGAGTTGATTCGTGTAATACCGGCCACATTGTTATCAGCATGTATGAAACTGACATACCAACTAATTCTAGAATCTTGGAATAGTGCCAGATATTGTGTTTTATCGCCTAACAGCATTTATTTTGTTCCGCTTAAGTAAAGAAACAGTTTTTGGGATTTCAATAGATGTAGCTCTAAAGTGTCTTCTTTTTTTTAAAAAAAAATTGAGAATTTAGGAATCCAGTTAGGATAAGAGATAATTGCTCAAGAAATCAATGATTAAATTAGGAAATCATTTTGGTATTTTTTAAGGGGGGTGGAGGAATGAGTGAGTTTTTGGGTTTAAAAGATTATTAATGAATATAAATATATAATTTTATTAATCGAATATATATTTGATATTTTAATTTGCTTTCTACCATAAACAATCAAAATGCAAACTCATCTGTTTTAATCATTTATATTATTAATTTTGCTGGGAGAAAGGTTTAAGAAATAAGAATTTAAGATCTATATTCTTTATTTCTTTTATATTATGATAAATATTTAAAGGAATCAATCCAGATTTAAACAAATAAAAATTCTGAATACATTAAACATTGCGTAAGAAAATACAACAGAACAAATAAAGCTTTTAAGGAATAAAAAGTGGAAAGAAAATTTCTTATATCTAGTAAACTGTAAAATTTTAATGAAATATACCAAGTTAGTACGATTTTCTAACATACTTTTTATTCTCTTCATATTCAAGAATTTAGTAGAAATTCATCATCAATATTTACAATACATCAGAGTTCATGGATATAATCTATATCTTAAGAAACTTTTTATGTCATTAAAATAGTAAGTTATCAAATGCAAAAACTCTTTATACAGAAACAACTCTCAGTTCTTTTTTCATATATATTTACTATATAAACAAAAAATTTATATTCTAGAAAAGATATTTTATGATCCTGCTCAACAATTTCATTGTCTGGATGGATCTGGACTGTTTCCATTTCATTTTGTGAATGATGATTACTGTGACTGTGATGATGGTTCTGATGAACCAGGTTTGTTTATTTTTTTTAATTTAAAAAGTTTTATTCGAATACTATATTTTCTGTTTTTATATTTTCATTATAAATTTTTTAGAAATTATGACTTTAATTTAAAAAATCATGAATGTTTATTCTTTGCTGGTGTATTTCTTGCTTAATGTAATTATACACTTCTAATTAAAAAGAAATATTATTTTAGTGCCAACATATGTCTACTCAACATTTAACAGAATATCAATTTAACTATATGAATCAGGTATTAGTTTAAAAAATATTTTCAAAGTTATGTTACTTAATAAAATATTTAACTATTTAATGGAAATTTAGTAACATATTTTCTTTACATTTGGAGATTGCATTGCTAGATTTGTATATGTACTTTTCATATGCTTGGGTTATATATAATATAATATATAGAAGGATCATTTTAAGGGAGGGTGCAGTATATATCTTATTAAAACAAAGTCTTGTTATAATTTTAAAATTGTGTAATTTTTTTATTTCCTAAACAGTGTTTCATTTATAATGTTTACATGTACTGGCAACTTCAAATTTTAAAAAATTGTGTCTATTTTGTATGGTGACACTTTTGTATAATGATGGTTTTTCTAATCATAACTTGAAAATATTTTCTTTGGTCCTATTGGAAGTTTTAATACCTTACTGTGTTTTAATCTGTATATCATAATAATTGCGTTTTAAGTGCATTTGATATTAAATTTGCTTTAGAAAGATGGAACAAAAGAGCTTTTATCTTTCCTTTTTTAGAAAATAAAGCTGTATGTCCAAATTGTGGATTAACTGGGAATTTGACCTAGGGAAAAAGAGATAGAAACAACGGCATGCTGTAAAAAAATTTAGAGGGGACAGCTTGCTATCAGAATGTACAAAAATGTTTACATTTTTCTATTTCCATGTTAGAAACCTATTCACTCACTGTTAGCCCTATGGTTTGAAATTTAGTCCTTGAAGTTTATTATTAATATCTTAAACCATCGTTGTACATATACATGCAACTTTATAATATGTATAATAATATTTGAAGGAAGACTAAACATAATTTCAAAAATTCATCTTAATCTGAGGAAAATTTATTTCTTAGTTAATAACAGCATTTTTTTTTTGTTTCAGGGGGGGGGGGTATTAAAAAAATGGAAGATAGATAGGAAAAAACAGTAGCATAGGCGACAAACTAAAGTGATTTAAATATATCAAGAATGAAAATGCAGATAAACTACATTAAAAGAGTTTAATAAGAAGAATCCAATATGTTGTCCATTAGTAGAAAATACAAGAAAATTTCACACCTATGCCTGGAGGAACAATTTCAAAGCTAACATCAAATAACCTTTCTTTTGAATTAAAAAAAAAATGCTTTTTTATGTTTAATTATTAGTAAAAATTTTGACTTTAAAAGTTTTTAAAAAGTTGAAATGATTTAAAAGTTTATAAAAACACAGTTTTATATCAGGAAGTATTAACAGGTTAAATAAAAAAGTAATAAAAGAAAAATGAATGGCTTTTTATCAAAAACAAGCATTAGATATTCAAAATCATAGCCTGTCTATCACAGTTTTTTAGATCGATATAATATTATAAATAGGTTATAAGTTTTATTGTACTTTTTGTAGTTTGAGACTCATAATTATCATGAGATTTTAGAAGATTTGTGTGACTAAAAAAAGATTCCAGTTCTAGATTCTAATTTATCTTATTGTATTTTGCTTGTTAGAAATATTTGATGTGCATTCCTGGCATGTGATAAGCATAAAAAGGATGCTTATTTTTCGTATTTGAAATATTTTTTAAAACTTTTTGCAGTATTAAAGAGAAATCTTCTAAAATTATTTTTCACTTGATTAAATCTATTAATGAAGCAATTCTACGTAATCGAAAATAGCACCAATGCAACTATGATTAAGAGACATTATTTAGTTTTATAACCTTTTATATTTATTCTTCTTCCTTTATGTTGAATATTAAACAAAGGTGTCTCAAAGACTGTAAGATATCGCTTACTATCATTGTCAAATATTTCAGTGCTGAAACTTCTATAAATAATAATAATAATAATGGGCAATGTGCAATTACTGAGAATCATACCTTCTTCAATTTATTCTACTTATAACCCTTTATGGCTACAAAATTCTACTTTGATCTACAAATGTAAGTACACTTATAAATAGACAATTTAAGTATTGATTTAAGATAGAAAATTTTATTTTTTAATAAATATGTTGAATGAGATGTCTTTTTTTAATACAGCCATAAAAGCTTTTGCAATATTTTCATATCAAAATTCATATATATGATCTTGAACTGCTTGAAAAACTTTTTTTAAAACCAAATTCTTGTTTTTTTATAAATATTAAAAATAGTTATTATATTCTATATCAAGGATGGCGAACCAATGGCATGCAACCCAATATTTTGGGCATACCACTGATCAAAATGGTTTGCATGCGATTTCATTTGATAAACTGAACTTTTCCCAATTTAATTGGTTGGAAATTGAAGATTTTCAAATGAAACTGATTGATTTACAGGCTAGTTCAAAATGGATTTAAAAAAAATTCAAATAAGGAAAAAGTTGGAATTCATTGAAACAAAATGATTAACAAGAAGTACAAGTAAAAATGCCAGTAATGAAAATTTTGAAACCTGGAATTCAATTCCAGGCACATTTAACTGTTTGAAGAAGCTTGTCTCATGTTATTTTAACCATATTTTCATATATCTATCCCTTCAAATCATTATTTTTAGAGATAAATAACATCTACTAAAGACTACCTTACAAACATTTTGGCAGATAACTCCAGTTAAACGTGCATTCTGCTAAAAGTAACGTCTTACAGTCCTAGTAAAAGTTGTCATCTAATCTGCAACAACAGAAAACACAGTAATTCATTTAATTTGAATTACATGCATAGCTAAAATATTTACTACTATGCATTGCAAAATGTATTTTTTCATAGTAAATATAGAGTTTTTGAGTTGATATTATTTTCTATTATCTTCCCAATAATCTTAAGTCAAAATTATTTGACAGTACATCTATACCTCATTAAACATTTTAGAAAAAAAATAGCATGTTGATCCATAAAGTTTGCCACCTCTGTTCTGTATTATGCCCAGTATATGTTTTCAAAACTTCAGTAAACTTTCCTTTTAAGTTTACCTCATAACTGGTGTGTTTATCTTTTTTTAATGAAACCATAACTTTTTTCCAGGTACTCCTGCTTGTAGAAATGGCATTTTCAATTGTCTGAATCATGGTCATGTATCAGTAGACTTGCCATCATCACGTGTTAATGATGGTATTTGTGGTAAGAATGCTTTAGATTATAGATTTCTTTTGATTTTTTTTTGTATCCATATCATCTTTTAATCATATTATTCTTCCCTATTACATAGTTATTATTGAAATTTTGAAAACAAGATGAGCAAGAGAATTATTTTGTTTTCAAAAAGTTACTATTTATTTAAAAAATGTAATGTGATTATTTCATTTAGTGCAGTCTTAAAATTTTTGTATTGCA
>JAPMOQ010039973.1:4313-18728 GCA_026543055.1 Argiope trifasciata
TGCTTTCATTTAAAAACTTACTCAAATTTATTCCAGTAATAATTAAGTATTGATTAAATTAATTTGATTAATTGATTTTGGAACTTTAATCTTATAATATTCCTAATTACCATTTACAAGTTATTCATTATGTTATGTTATATATATTCTCTGCTGTTGAAATTGCTATATTTCGTTTGCCTTAATTTTCGGGGGATTTTCGGTTCACGATTGATCAACACAGTTGGAAATGCAAGATTCCTCACAGAAAAAATTCCATATTTTGAATCCTTGTCTGAGAGTGACCCTTGAAAAAGTCTTCAGGTCGGATTCCATTTCTATTTGTTGTAATTCTAATCATGTTTTATTCATTTTACTTGGCTTATATTGCTAATTTATTTAGATTCATCTGCATTTTAGTAGTAGCTGCATTAGAGTTCACTAAATACAATGATAGGTTTTAAATTTTAAATTTTAAACTTGTTTGAATACAAAATAGTTTTTAGCTTCGATTCCACTTTTTAGTTCCATTTCCGTAAACTATTTCGTTTACTTAATTATATTAATTTAGATTTGTTTCATAAATAGGTTTTATTTCATTTAGGTTTATTTTTTTATTTTTTTTTGTATTGTAATTCCGAATTAAATTTTGATTTCAATTATGACATAATTAGCTTCGGATTAATCTTTGATGATTCTGAAAATTTTTTAAAATTATTCAATGCTTTTATAATTGATTACTTTATATATATATATATATATATATATATGTACAGTATACAGTAAAATCTCCTTATTCGCGCTTCCTTCATTCGCGTTTTCACTATTCGCGGATTGAAAAAATGCGACCCAATTCCTATATTCGCGGATAAAAATTTCTTTATTCACGGATCTAATAAGTGCATACATAATAATAAAAGGATTCCAACCCAATATCCTTTGTAAATGCTGTCAAACGGACTAATAAAAGGCCGAAATAGCGAGATGGGTTCGAACTGATAGAATCAAGTGACATTCGGGAATTGCTTGAATTGCAAGTTGAAGATCTGACTGGAACCGACTTGGAGGAAATGTTAAATTCACAGATCATTGAAGAAGAGGCTTCAACAAGCACTGGAAACGTGACATTTCACTTGAAAAAGCTTAGTGAAGGTTTAAGAATGGCAAATGATCTTTGCGATTTCTTTATGAACATTGATCCGTCTATGGAACGAAGTCTTATTTTTAAGAGGCAAATTGCTAATGCGACTGCTGCGTATCAGTCTGAATGGAAGGAGCTTTTAAAGACTGCCAAGCAAGAGAAAATGACAAAATTCTTAAAACCATTGCCTAAGCTTTAAGATAATTAATCAAAATGTACAAAAATTTCTCAATCGCGCAGAACGGCTGAACGGAATGGGATGACATTTAGCACAAAGATAGATTTTAGTCAGGGATAGAACACATACTACTTTTTATTGCGATTAATTGACTGGTTAATTTTTTAATTAATTTTTGTTAAATATTAACTTTCGGTTCAAAAAGCTGATGTTAAATCCGGCCAAAAATGAGTAAAGCTTCAGGTTTTTTTCCCCCAACAGTAATCAGGTTAGACTTAGAATAATTTCGACCGATTATTTCAAACGATTCTGTTTATTTTCTTAATGTTTGAAGTATTAAAATATTGTTAATTTATCCTTTGTTTCCATTCTGAAGTATTTTTAAATTAAAAGAAAACAGAATAATTGAAATAAAAAAATTCTAATCTGCATTGCCTTATCCCAACTGGCGTAGGTAAGTCAAGTATTTCCGTTACGCCAATTGGCGTTGAAAGTTCACGAGTGATTGTTGACAACTGTGCTTTCATTTAAATTAAAAGTTTAAAAATGATGTGTATAACATTGTTGTAGCTATCTTAATCTCCATTGACGAATAAAACAGATTTGACTTGATTTTAAAGAAATACGGACTTGATTTGCTGTTTTCTTTTATTTGAGGTGCACGCTGTAAATAAATTGCTTTTAGTTCAGTTATGTACTTTAAAATCGGTTTAGTTGTGTTTTTCGTATATGCTTATAGTTTTAAGTACATTGTTTTTAGGATAGTTTTAGTCTTTTTGATTTGTTATTATTTGGCAATTTTCCGAAATGCTCAGGAAACGCAAATCTAATTTTTCGAAAAGGAGTAATGAAATTCGGGGTGTGAGAGTAACTGGAAGTAGAGTAGAATCCTCAAGCAGAATTTAGAAGAATTATGGAAGCGGAATAAATAATAATGATAATAATAATCTAAATAAGCTGAAACGCCATAAACGGTATTGGAATAAAGGATTGAAATTACTTTGGAATTGCGAGTTGAATTTTGAAAATTTACCACTGAAATTGCTAAATAAAAATTGAATTAAAACCAATAAAATACTTGGAGGCTTGGAGATTTGCATTACCACAGAACCCCTGGAAGATTTAAAACTGCCATGAATTCTTCAGAAATTAGAAATAATTACATTGTTTAAAATGTGGGGAAAAACGCTTAACTAATCATTAAAAATTTCAATAAAGGTTCAATTTTTTGAAATGTTTATTACCAGTAAAATGCTATTTTTAATGACTTATTTTACATATAAGAACGATATTTAAAATATTAAAGTTTCTAAAGAATATATTAATGTTAAAATCATTTTTAAAAACTCTGATTAATATTTTAACAGTAAATTTGGATTATGGTTTAGTAAAAATTGCAACAAGAAGAAAATTAAATTTGAATTCAGGAAATATCTCCTAAGTATTTTTGCAGATAAAAATGACCAGCTAGCAAAATATTAATGTAATTCTGGTTTAGTAAGCTGCTTAATTTATACTCCATGTACTTACAGTATTTAGTATACAAAATGCGAAAATGTATAATGAACAAATGAAATATCTTTATCAGAGTACAGATTTAAGAAAAATATAACAACTTTGAAATTAAATCTATTGTGATAAACAGAAAAGTTTAAATTTGTAAAGGCGTTCTACTGTGAAAACTGATTATTTAGAAACTGATATAGCATGGAAACTAAACATCTGTATTTGGAGGCTTTTCTTACTGCTTACTCCATTTTAGAAATTGTTTTTATAACTATTCCCACCTTACAAATCGTTTCAATAAGTTAAAAATCAGTTTATTGCACTTCGTACTTAAGAAACACTCTTTTTTTAAGTCCCTATATTTAAAAAACATACATTTCAGTGTTCAAACTCACAATTAAACAAATAAATCAAGAAGAAATAAAACAAAAACTAATGAAAACAAAACTCTTTTGTTTAATGCAAATCGTACTATTTATGTAAAGTAATGCGTTTACTAAAATCTAGATTATTGTTTCAAAGTGGAAACAATTTTATATGAAAAGAAAATATCATTCGCCATGGTTTTTATCATACAATTTTGTATAAATTCATTAAAAAGCAATTCGTGCTTCATAAAAAACAAAGTGTAAAATATTCAGACAGTATCAAAACACATGAAATTTTATTAAAAACAGGTCATTAAGTGTTCGAAATCGTGCTCAACATCGTGTTAACTCTCTACAAATCTGACACTTTTAGATAACGTTTAAAATGTTTGCATTCTCTTTTAGAACTCATCCAACCCCAACCGATTGTAAACAAGACCACTGATTGACAGCTTTTGGACTGGCACACAGAAAGTTGTAAACAAAACCATCATGGTCTTCTAGCAAAGCCCGAATTTGTTGTCCTTTTAGATTAATATTTTCCTTCTAAAATAGGACTGTGCCCATTAAAATCTCCCATAAGAGTGAAAGGTTTTGGGAGATATTTTAAGCTGTCAAAATCACTTTGAAGTATGTTGTCATTCGGGGACAAGTAAATACAGCAAACTGTTAATAAAGAGCCTATGGGAAGCTGAAATGAAACGGCTTAGATAGGGCTGTTTAAAGTTAAGTCCCTATAAGGAAACGATTGAAAAATCTAAACAGTCACGCCTCCTGAGGCTCTAGAGCCCAGAGTGTAGTCTTTTCTAAAGATATTACAGTATTTCGTTTTCGTGGAATGTTCCGGATTTAGGTGAGTTTTTGGTAATCCCTGACAAGCGGTCTGATAATTACTTAAAAGGCTTTTAAGGTCTTGAAAGTGACTGTGTAAAGCCCTGACGATTCCAAGAAAGAATCGGTGAGTGTCTCCGATTTCGGGCAGTTAAGTGCCCATTGAATCACATTCGGAAGTGTCCATTGAATTAGTGCCCAGGGTGCTGATTAAGGAAAAAGCAACGTTTAAAGAAAAGCAGTTCATTTATTTAGAGCAAACAAAATTAAAAGGACATTAGCAATTAAAACAGGAAAGGGTAATCCTATTGAAGTTGGAAGTTAAAATATTTAGGCTGAACGGTCTGGCTTGTAGAGCGCCAACACACACATATTGATATTTGTTATAAGTATAAAAGAATACAAAAAAAAAATAAAATCTACATTTTTAGTCTTTAAGGAACTAAAATTTGAAATGTTTTAAGCAAATGATCACAAAAGTTGTCAATTCACCAATTTAAAAAAAAATAAGTTTCATAAGATCTTCTAGTATTCATAAAAATAACTTCATGATGAAAGAAGTTTTGAGTTTTTAATCATTCACAATTTTACAAACTTTTTACACTATTAAACTTAAAATGCAAGGTTTTTTTTAGTATGTGTGTGTGTGGGGGGAGAAGAGTACATGTGTTTTGAATACCTCCATCTAGTTTAGGAGATAAAAATCATTAAAAAAATTTCAAGTATTTTCTTGAGTGTGAGTGAAATGGGATTTAAGTAATCAATATTTTATTGACATAAAAAATAATTTTTGTGTATTGTGTTGCACCTAATTTCTAAAAATTGAATAAAAGTTCAAAAATATTGTATAAAAATGAAACTTATGTTGGTAAAAAATGTTAAGGTGGTTTAAAAATAGATTTTATATAAAGTTATGCTTAGAAGCTATGATAGAAAAGCAAATAATCATTCTATTCTCGCTTCACCTCCTTTGGGGAGGTGTACATTTTTTTTTCACTGTCCAGTTACTTCTTAAGGAACATGGATGCCAAATTTCTCTCAATTTTATAAGGGCCTGTGCGATTCTATAAAATTGAAGCAAACAGATTGACACTCAAATCTCTCTTTATATTGTGCAACAATTTCAGAATAAAATTCAAATGAGTGTTTGTTCAAGAAATGAATTTCATTAAATTAACGTACTATTACTATTTTAGATTTAAAAAAAGAGATTCAGATTTTAGATTCCTGCAATTGTAATGTTCAAACTAAATTTGAGAATTGTATTAAAATTGAAGGATAAAAACTGAGTGGTTCTATAATTGATATTCTTGAGAAGCTAATTCATCAGTTTCAAAGCGGTCTATAATCAGCTAATATGCGACGAAATAGGCGAGGAAAAGCTTGGATATGAATTATTAATACTCAATTTTTATATTTTAAAAAATATGACGAACATACTTGGGCAATCTTATTTTAATGAATATCAGTCATCCAAGTCATAATTGAGCAAAATACTCGATGCCACGACATCCATCTGACCTCAAGAGCGCCTTTGCATCATACATGCACACAACTTAGCCAACACACAGTATCTGATAATAATAATAATAATCTCATATTGCCAATGATCTTCTCTCAAGATGATGGTTCTTTCTCATGGCAACAGCTAATGTTAAGAAAGGATTTCGATCAATAAACATTTTCAGTGGAAAGATATGAAAGTGCTGCATCAAAAATTGTTTATGACAGTCTGCAACCAATGAGCGGAATGAGACATTTTGAAGTGTCGAAACAATTGATCCTAAGCAGGAGAAATTCTTGAGCTAAACATAAACACTATTAGCGAAGTAATGAAAAGACCGAAATAAATTAAGCAAAGAATTAAAAACCAAAAACAAAAAAAAAAAAACAGTTTTTGAAACAGCTTTAAAAGAGAGTTTAAGAATTGAAGAAGAAAATGCAAAGCTCAATTTTTCAAAGAAACTTGTGAAACTTTTTAATGTATTTAAAGCGGGAATGCTTATTTTATCTCTCTGAATCTCTTCCCTCTTCAAAATTGTATTCTTTTAAAACGCAGAGCGGCCAAAATGCGAGATTAATATTCGTTGTCCTATTCTTGTAAAAAAAGTGTCAGTTCACATCATGATCATGGTCCTTTTATCGCCATGTTTCTAACATTCTATCCATAGTTGGCTAGTCAGGGATCGTGAACAAATTGTGATAGCACTTTATAAATTATAAAATTTTCATTTTCTAACTCTGTTTATAATTATTACTTATTGATTAGTGAAAAACATTTTTGAAGCGGAAACATGAATTTAAAATAATTCGCGCCTGCTCATTAAAGTTAAAATTCCTTGGTGCGTTAAAAAATGCAATAGCTCATTTTTTTTTCATTTTAAGAATAATTAATGCAGATAACTCATTGCAATCACTTAATATATTATTACAATTTCTGACAATTATTTATTTATTTAAATTTAAACAAAGTTATTTTCAAAACAATTGCTTTATTTTATTTATTAGTATTTAAAGAGAATGAAGCTTTAAATTCGAAAACTGATTAAGATATATGTAGACGGATAAAAGAATCATTATATTACATAGAAAATTACACAAATTATTTAAAAATTTAAAATGTCAAAATAGCAAAAGATTCAGCATAGGACAAGGATTATTTACCTGCAGAAAATATTCTTTTTCCAGCTAACATTTACAAATGTTGTTTGTATATTGCTTAAGGTGACCAAGGCAAAACGTCTCCTTTCCTTCAAATGCCATTTAAAAATGACCGGGTGGAAAGCCCAACATTATTGATAAACAGAAAATGTGAAAGCTAAGAAAAAAGTACTATTATTGGTATTCTGATAATCTAATTTCAATTTTCAAATTAAAATTTTTTTGTGTGTTTTATTTGTTGTTTATTCATTGAGTTAATACTTTAAAATCAATATCTTTAATTTTAAAATAACTATATTAAAATTAATATCTTTGAATTTAAGATAACGTAGCTCTTTAATTGAGAAGGCTAAATGTATTTAATCTAACATCACACATACAAATTCCCCACATAAAAAGGAAGAATTAGGACGTGTTGCTTCCAGTTGGGCAACTAATATCACTTAACTGAACTAAGCTTGTTTTGAAACAAAAAATTTGGAAATGCTGATTAAGTTGTTTATTTGCATTAATACAAATGATTTAAAATACCATCTTCCCTTTTGGTTTTATTTCGAGTGAAGACAAGACATATGACTTTTTCCTTAATATTGGAATGATCATCAAATCCATGGACAAGACTGGCATACTTTATCTTTGTATCTACTAATTCAATAAAGGAAAAAAAAAAGATAATGGTCTTAATTTGTATGAAATTAGTTGCGTCGTTTTGAGCGAAGGAAATTCCTTCAGTTGTATGCAAACATTCGCAAGTGAAAAGACGTCTCAGCCGAAAAGGGGGGGGGATAGTCTTGCGAAGAAGGTAGCATCCACTCTTTTACCATGCGCACTATCTTTCACCTATATAAAGAGCCAGGTCCATACATAAAAAAATTGAATGTAAGGGACTATGCATCAAAGAGTTCTAGATATTTTATTTCGAAATTGCTCAAAAGGAAATCAAGAATCGGTCTATTTGTTATCATTAATTTAAAGATTTTTTTTTTTTTCATATTTTTCAAATTTTCTTGCTGACCTATTCAGTCCCATAATATTCATATTTTACTCGTGTCATATTTACTATTTTTTTAAATTTCTCAAATATTAAAAAAAAATCCTACATAAATTTACAAACGAATTTTGTTATCCTTCCCGAATAAGGGCCAGCAAAGAGAGAGAAAAAATGCGAAATCAAGGGAAATGTGTTTGAGAAATATAGTTTCGTTGAATACAATTCACGAAAACTAAATGAGAATACCTCATTTTTATTAATAAAAATTTCAATATTAGTAGAAATGAGTACAGCATCCACTGTCCCACGGAATTTCTCCAGCAGAGCCCCCGGGAATCTGCAAGGAATGCGCATGCTCTGAGCGCGCTTGACAAAACGGACGGTCCTCTTGCAGAGGACAGGAATCCCGATCAGCGCATTGCGAAGCTCACCTTCCATGCAAACGAAAAGCTGTTCTTTCCGGGGCCATCTTCGCAAAGAAGGAAAAGTGATTCTCTTCGCTGGTGAGAGTTTTTATTTTTGAATTCGTAAAGCCGTTTCGATCGGTGTTTGAATCGAATCAGAATGTGCAAGATATTTTAATGCAAATTCTATGATTAAAATAGATTATTTTGCTGTCATTTCGGATACCAATCAACTCAAATTAACAGCATTCATAGATATAACAATAGTCATATATAAATAAAAGGGTTTCTAATGGACATTTTTATCTGCTACATTCGTATTTTTTTTTTATCTCTGCCAATTACTTAATGTACTTGTTCGGAAGAAAATTTTTAAATATCTTTTGCTAAAATGCAAGATAAGCATTATAGATATTTATTCCCCCCAAGAGTTTGTACTTATTCCAAAAGCCCAATTAATCACCAAAGATACCCTATTAGTCTATTCAACTAACGTATAGTTAATACAAAAGTACCGTTCCTCCCAATGATGACGTGTAGTTAATACAAAAGTATCGCAATACTTTTAAAAGTACTAAGTCTGATGATTAAAAAAACTTTCTTTTATTCCATTTAAAAGTGAAAATTGAAATGTTTAAAACCCCTTAATAGATATTCCAACACCAATAAAGGAAAGAAGATAACCCCCTTCCAATATGATTGAAAAATCAAACGATAAATCCAAACATTTAATCATAAAACGGTATTCTCTGCATTTAACTGAAATAAAGAAATTGCAGCCATAGTTCATTTCTTCAAATGTATTCAAAATGCAATGATAAACATATGGTTTTCGCCGAGTGATACAAAATTTTGACTTTTGCTTAAAAGCTTTAAAACTTTGCAGTAGTATAAACTTTGTAACAAGCCAATATTTATAAACAGTTTTTTTAATATTTCTCATCCTAAAATTAATTTCGTAGTGAATGCTGAACTGCACGATAGTAATAAATTCCTTATTTCTTGTTGATTCAAAACTTAATTGATTATTCAAAATTAGTGACGTTTTATTTCATTGTTTTTATCTAAGGATTGAAAGAAATTTGAAACAAAAAGAAATCGAAATTTGCTTTCCAGTTTGTAGAGATGATATTTTGCTTGATATAAAGAAGGGATTGATTTGTCTCAAGAATATTTTTGCTTAATATGACTGACTAAAAGGGCAAATAATGTACATGAAAAGTAAATATTCGTAGCACAGTTTATTAAGTAAAATATGAAATATGTGTATAATTTTTTACATCATTTATACCAATATTTCTAATGTTAATATATAAAGCAGTCTTAAACAATTTAATATTAACATTAACAATTGAATGTTTAGAAATAGTAATAATTTCTTAAATAATTCATTAAGCAGTCTTGTCTTTAATTAATTCTAAAATATAGAATGAATTAAATGTGCGTGTTAAGAAGAAACGAAAGATTCTTCCTTGCACTTGTTTACTAGGAAAATATCACATTTTGTATTTTTCATGCAAATATATATTGTAAATTTTACTTTTCTTTAATATGTTTAGTTTTTTGTAACTAAGTTTAGATTGTAGTGACAGGTAAAGCAATATTTCGAACATTTTAACGTGATCTCAAAACGTTGATAAATACAAATTTTTCTGCATGCGTAATATGTGTTTGCAGATTAAATTATATATATATTTAAATGATATTGTACCTTTGGAGAACCACTACATCGCCAAGAGTAATCGTCGCTGAAATTTTCAATCAAGCATTTTATGGTAATTTGGTCTTATTGTCTTGCTTTGGAAAAAAAATTTTTATAACACAAATTTTAACTGTCATAACTCCTACTCTTAGATGTCCCACACTTTTCTTTTCTTTACACATTTCTTTTCTTTACACTCACCATTTCTTTAATTTTCTGTCATTTATCCTAAATTGGAGTTTTAATTTGAAACTGAATTTATCAAATTTCAATAAATGCATTTTTTTCATCAATATAACTCTTCTTTAAGACAAGATTACAAATAATTAGAATTGAAATCTTATGTGTGCAACTTAACCCATTTATGCCTACTGTTCCATTTTTATAACACCCCTCACATAAAAGTTATTTTTATTATATATATATTTTTTACCTAACGTATAGAAATTTCATGCAAAAATTTCAATTTTTTAAGCTTAGTCATAAATGGGTTACTATTTTTTGTAATTTGTGGATTATCTTTATAAAAACAAATTTTCGCAAAAAATTCTTCAACTTCGAAAAAAATTCAACTCAAGGTATATTCTTTAATCGCAAGCAAAGTTTCACTCGTTTCAAAAGATAGGCGATCTGCGAAATGTAATATCAGATAACAATTAGAAAGAGTCAGAATGAAAGAAATATTTTACAGATGAAATTCTTTAAATGAGAAGAGCGATTATGAGTTTACATAAGATGGCTTGGTTTCAAAATATTTCCAGCTTGTTTTATCAACTAATCTGACAACGTAGATATTAAATTTCCCTGGACTTAAAATTCTTTCTGTATGTTTCAGACATTGCCTCTAGAATACTGAATAAAGTGCTGCATAGAATAGTGTGAGTATGGACATCAATCCTTTTTAATATAATCCTGAATAATTACTTTGAAACTATGAAAGAATATGTTGATTTTATTATTATTGTGCCCGAGAACATTCTTTTTAATATAACTTAAAAGAAATTACTCCAGAAATTATTTACTCCAGAAATTACTCCAGAAAAGGGCATTTTCTCAAAGAGTTTTGTAAGAGGAAATCTTTGTTCAATAGAGTGAATGAATTAAATTAATTTGCATTCTCCTCTCAAGGAAAATAACAGACTTTTAAGTATAACTCCTAATTTTTTTTATAAATATTTGCAAAGAACATTTCAAAATGTAAATAGTCTTAAAACACTTGAACCAAAACTGAAATACTCAGAACTAAAGATCTTACTAAAATCAGAGGTGAAATGATGCTCAAGAACAATAATTAGGTAATAATCAACAAATTCTCTGACACTCTTTTCATATCATAAAGTATTAGTCAAAATATGAAACTAAGAATTGCTTAAAAACTCTAGAAACACTTTGAATAACCGTCAACAAAAATAGTGGATTGCTCTTGCTATTAACTGTCTTCACAAAGGCAGTGTCGTTGGAAATGGACCAATATGTTTAGATTGATTCACTGAGTTAAATGAAACGGTAGATTAACAGGGATATTGAAAAAAATTTCCGAGAAGAAATTAACCACAAATCCTTTATTTAGCAAGCATTCGTTGAAATTTTCAAGAGTTACAAAACATGGAAATACGATCCCTTCAATGTTAAAAGAATGATATATAGGATATTTCTCAAGTGTTTTAGATTCTTTTATATAACATTAAATTGCTAAATAAATGGATGAAATAAATTGATACATAAAATAATTATATCTTAAAAAATTTTTAAGTACGACATGAATTAATTGCTCGAAAAATATTCTGTAGCATAAGGACATTTTTACATGACAACAAAGCTCAGATACTCAGAATTCTAAGATTTAAGTGCGTACAGTAACGGGTTTTTGAAATACTTGAAATGATATTCAATCAATCGGACACAAATTTACTTACCTTCTGTATATTGCATCTAACCAACCCCATTCGACATTCAGAAGGTCGCTAATCATATTAATTTAATTAGAAGAAATGAAAATCAGCAATATTTTTCAGGTGCTACAATCTTCAATATCTTTCATCCTCGATTATGTTTCATATTTTTTGTGAACCATGTTCTTTGAAATCATCCAAAATTTAAGGAAAATTTGAATTCCATTTATAAAAATTTAAATCTTGAAAAATGAAGAGACTGTTAAGATTTAGTAGAGTCGGTTTAAGGAATCTTGTAGAGGGAGAAGGTGAAGACGAAAATCGCTGTATTTAATTTCTATTCTCCAATTTCGTTAATAGAATTACATCTCCAAAGAATTCTGCGGAAATCTTGTTCCCTGGGTGATGAAAAAAACTAAGAAATTAGAAGCTCAATAGCATCTGAAAGATATCTTTTCAATTCTTGAACTATGATCGAAATTGAATTCAATGAAAAGTTCTTTTTTGATCTAGTTATGCCGTTGAAAAATTTTTTAATCTCATAATTCTACTTTCAGGCTTGACAACCTCATGGTTGGCTGGTTGGTTATGTGTTCTGGCATAAAAGCCAAATCTGGCCAGGCTGCGCTATGCAGATGGTAAGAACTTGATTCAACAAGTTATTTAAATAAGGTAAAAGTGTAATTATAAAACCAACCCACATGTAAATACACACTTAAAAAACTTTCATGAAATGAAGTAAATTGCATTAAGAACCAACATATGATTATATATATATATATATATATAACCTAAATAAAATTCAACTAATGGTGTGTAGAGATTTAAAAACATTAGAGTGAGGACTGCCACCCACTAGTTCAAGGGAATTTGATTTCAGGGCACGGGTAATTGAAAGGCTCGAAAGTAATACTCCAATGACAGTTTTTTCCGCCGCAATTTCGTCGTCCAAAGGCATTTGGTGGCATGTGACATAAAGGCTCTCTACTGGCGATGCCCCTGAACAAATTCGTAGAACTGAATGATGCACCGTATGTAACGGGCGTAGTGCAGCAGAATTGGCTGAGACGTATACTAAATATCCGTAATCAATTCTAGACAATATTATGGCTTGGTATATACGTAGTAAGGAGGTACGATCGGCACCCCAAGACGTACGAGAGAGTACCTTAAATAAATATATTCAGACATTTCTTCAGTTGTATGACATGCGGAAGAAAAGTAAGCTTCCGATTGAAAAAAAAAAACTCCCAGAAATTTCACTTTATCGGCAAAAGGAATTGTATCACTACGAATAAAGATTGATGGATTAGGTTGAATAGTTCATTTTCTGCAAAAATGGATGCATCGGCTCTTTTAGGCAGACATAGTGTGACCATTTTTATCACACCAATTAATCAATTTCGAAATTGCATTTTGCAACTGCCTCTCAATCAAATTCATATTACAGCCTTGCCAAGAAATTCGAAGGTCGTCAACGTATAGATTTCCTTGGACTGATGTTGGTAACTGACTGATGTTGGACTGATGTTGGTAATGTGTCGCTAAATTGCATGATAAAAAGTGTGTCACTGAGGACGCTCTCTTGTGGAACGCCCTCAGCTTGAACAATAGGACCAGAATAAAATGTCTCCATGCGAACTCAGAAAGTACGAGATGATAAAACATTTTTCATGAAAATTGGGAGGTTCCCTTTAAAACCCAAATTAAAAAGTTTCTGAAGAATTCCAAAGCGCCATGTACGATCATATGCTCGTTCTACGTCAAAGAAAATTGAGACGAGGAGATTTCGTAGCACAAAAGGGTTACGAATTCGAGTTTCCAAATGGACGATATTATCAATAGTGGATCGTCCTTTACGGAAGCCACTTTGCACCAGCGGAATATATGCTAGTTTCTCCAGTTCAAAAACTAATCGGGCATTGACCATACGCTCGAGTGAGTTGCAAAGACAATGCAACTAGTTAAAGCAATCGGTCTGTAGCTCAGAGGATTTGAGGGATCCTTACCCAGTTTCAGAATTAATATGCACTTAAATCAAAGATTAAAAAATTAAATAAAACTAATTAACTAAAAATGGAGATAAAAACTTTGTGGAAGTATTATGTAATATTTATATGTTTAAAATTTCTAGAAACTGCGTATTTTTTAGTTCTTTTGGATGCATTTTATTATAATCTGTTTCTTCAAACCGATAGTGTGATTTTTTTTTTATTTAATTTTATTTCTCCGGTAAAGCAAGAGGATCATTACTGACCCTCCCATCAGAATAGAAAATTTTTAGCCAAATACATCGAATATCGCAAAATAAATGTAATAAGAAATTAAGAAAAAAAAAGAGTAACGCATTTGTAAACTCATCAGTTAAAAAGATTACAACTGGATACCGTGAGCCACTGTTCCTCTGCTGGGTCATTTCTCCTTTAAAAATGAAACAAATTATCTACTGAAATGGCATTTGCTGAGGACAATAGGCATTTGCTGCGGACAATAGGCATTTACTGCGGACGTGGCATTGTTCATAAAAGTGAAATATGACTGACGCCCTCATTGATTAACAAAAGGAATTCATTTGAAAATTTTTCTTGTGTAGATTTCTTTAAATGTGATTAAATTCAGTAAGAAAATTTTAATTTATTCTTTGCTATCCAAAAAAATATTTACCATAAACAGAATGTCATAGACTTATGGAGAATAATGATAATCAATTTATTATGATTGTTAAGGATGAAACGCAAAATAGGTTGCCATTGTAATTTTGA